>JAQGAT010000897.1:0-20939 GCA_034687845.1 Pantelozetes paolii
TATAGTTTTTGAATACATTTGAGAGAATCGGAGGAAAGAAAAACAAAATCGGGTTTTCTGTGGGAAACCTATTTGTTATCAACTATTTTCGTGGATATGAAGTATAAAACCATTTATTTATTATTTAAAACATATTTTGATTGAAATTATAATTTTATAGATAATCTCATTTTGTGTTTTGGTATTGTTGAAACTCATTCTAATGGATCAAGATAAATATACATAAAACAATTTTATCTTATTTTTAAATTCAGTTTTCTGAAGGAACTAAAATAGACAGTTTGATCAAGATGTGTGCACTCCCCCCCCCCCACTGAAGGGAACAACCCTATTCCCATGGGGTGATCCGTTGAGAGCAGATCTTCAATGGTTTTACTTCAATGGGAATCAGAGTTTTAGTAAATTTAATAGAAAACTGAAATTATAGATTTGACTCATTCCTTGTTTATTAATACAATAATTGAGTTCTATAATGAATAAGGTAATCTTACCTGGAGTTTGAATCTTTGTCATTTTGTTGATATACTGGAACTTACCGGTATAAATTTATTAAATATCAATTAATAATTATTTTTGAAAACAAACGACACATTTATTTATCATTTACTTATAATTAAAACTGTATTTTACATCAATTACTCAATTGTTTTATATTAATAGTTAACACAATCTATATATTCATACAATAGACTAATATTGATATAAATTAAGGGGTATTACAATGAAATGAGGGGTAAGTTGTCATTAAGATGTAATTTGTTTAACAAATAATTTAGGTTTTTGTGATTAAAAGCAAATCAATTAATGAATCAATAGTTGAATATCAATGATATTTATTGTAATTAATTGATTACAAACTGATATATAAATGGCATGCAATGGGAAAGGGATATAGAGTTGAGATTAAAATTAAATTACATTTAAGTAAATGTTTTAACACATCATTGGATTCAATATATTTATAATTTAATTACAATTTTAGACAATTTGTTTGTCAATACCCTGTGTTCTGCTTCTGAATCACTGAATTTGTTTATTGAATATTCAATGCATTCAATAAACTCAATGATTGATCGATAGAGTCATTGAAAATGTAAAACAATATTCAAATAAATTGATAACAAATAAAAAATTAAAATAAACTTAAAAATGATTAACAAATAAATAAATAACTAATAATTGATTGAAATAATCAATAATTTATTACAAAATTCATTCAATCGTTTAAGTAATGAATTTGATTATGAATTAATTGATACTTAAGTCAAGCGTTTGACTGATATTTCTCTCCGGAATATGAGATTAAAAGAAGATTTTGTCAGAAGTTTAGAGAAAAATAAATAATCGATTGATTTATTGCTTATTTTCCGTAATATTGGCCTCAGATTTGAGTGATTTAGTTATAAGTGCTTATAAACTGGAAATCACTTTAGAGTTTGGTTTGCCTAACAGTCCCACAAACATTGCTTTCACCTTTCAATCGATTCAAATACCAATCAATTGTTTAGAGAATTATTACTTAAATATTGAAATTCTGTGAGAAATTCAACGAAAAAAATAAATTAAAACTAATATTAATAACAAAATTAAGTTATTCTTAGATTACATGAAGACTAGAGAAACAACTGATTAAATGTTTGATCAGTAGATGAAGACTAGAATTAATTGCAATTATTATTAAGAAATCTATTAATGATTAGACAATAAGTAAAACATTATTATTTCAACACATGTTTTGGTTTTTGCTCTTTTGGATAGCAATTGGAGATAAAATTTCTGTCAAATGTTTTCCACAATAGATATAATCAAATGATTGATTGATTGATTGATTGATGAGAAATGGTTTTTGATGTCTAAGTCTAATGAGTTTTTGAGTCTAAACTGAAGTCTGAATTTTGAATATGAGTTATAAATATCATTAAAATAGAAGAAAAATTAATTCATTAGATATTTATCACAAGATTTTTGGTGTAAAACAAATGATTATTTAAAACGAGTTGTTTTGTGGTGTATTTGAGTCTTATATTCAGGGTTATGAATGAAAGGGGGATTTCATTTGATGATTTGTTACCAAATGTCTGGAATTCTTATTGTGTTTTCCGATGATTACAATCATTTGATTGATTATAACATATAAAACAAATCTATGATTGAATCCAATAAAGAGTTTTAAGACTAGAATTGAGTAAAGAATTCAATTTCTACTCAAAAATCAATAATAAATAACAAATATATGCATAAAATGTAATGACTGTCCTCTTTTAAGAGCGAACCCATCCCGGGGTCTGGGGTCTGAAATATACAGATTAATAGACAATAAGAAAAGGGGTTTTTAGTGAAATGTCAATTCATGTCTTACACAGCAACGGGAAAGTCCTGTAACGCCTGTCTCACGGACGAGAAGATACCCCTATTCTCCTCTTTATAGCTCTCAACACAGAGTTGTTGTAATTTATTTAAATAAGAGTCAAAGTTATCGACATTTGGCTTCTCCTCAGCGAAGGGAGGTATTCGGCACTGGTCTAAGAAAGTGATGAAATTATTGCGCAAAGACTCGTAATAGTCGTTCAATTGTGCCGTCCTTTGGGCCAGAGATTGGTTCTCCTGTGGAGATGGCAAAAGTGATTAACAGATTGTATGCAAAAACTGATGAATGCTTTTACTCTCTCAGAGCTCTTCACTTGTTCTTCCATGTGATTGATGTCGAGCTTCAGTTTCAACATCTCTGACTCCACTTTTGCATTATATTCTTGCAATTCATTGATCTCTTCGTCCAATACTCGCATATCTTCGTGATTGTTGTCCATACCTATGGGCTGATGAGTCGAGTGCTGGTCGTAATGATTGTAAGCCATTTGATTATGCGTCGAGTAATTGCTTATATTTATAGTGTTTGTCAGATCATCTAATTTACTGATTGGTGTCTTTGACTTGAATACAGTTGAGGGGTTAGCCCGCGGACATCCGGAGAGACTCCGGTGCGTTAGGAAACTGCCGGTCGCGTGACCACTGCCGTCACAACCTATATGGCGACGGAGTTTCAGTTATATAGTGTTTGTTTAATGTTTAAGTTTTCAGTACTCATACCGGGTGTCGGACAGGTCGGCCCATCTGTCTTATTGATCGGCGGTCTAAGGTTTCGCTCTGACATCCTTTCCTCCTCTATCATAGGTATAGACATGTCTTCAGATATGGAGTCAGATCTCAGTCTATTACGATTAACCACTGGACAACCGGAAGCACTGGATTTGGGGATTAGATTGCAATTTGGATTTAGATTTAAAATAATCGATAAAATGTCGAAAATTTAAAATAGATTTGAAAATGAGAGCAAAATATAAGCAATCGATTGAATAAAAGCACTGAAACTCAAACTTATGACAAAAATTGTGTTAATTATTGTGTTTTCACTGAAGACTACTAATAAAGGGGTTATTATAGTAAAGACCACTGAATTCATCTCAAGAACTAATCTATACCTTCTATGAGACGTAAATTTGCCGGTAATATGACCCAAACCATCACATGTGGGCACTGGACAACTGAAGTGGTTATAGTGGACAAGCATTGGCAGCGGAAAAGACAAATCACAAGCGATTTGAGAATTTGTTTGCAAAATAATTGATAAAAAACTTTTGGTTTTAATAATTTTTTTTCATTATTTTCGTTAAGTATTTGAAAATTAATTGAAAATAAAATCCAATTTTAATACAAAACTAAAATTCAATCGCAAATGAAATGCAAAATAGTTTAAGCAATAGTTGGGAAACTAATACAATCCTTACCGCAAGGGCTCAACATCGGGTGCTTTCTCCACCTCTCGTACAACTGGTCCCTTCTTTATTGACTGCTTAGCTCTGGGACAACCACTGAGACTCCGATGACTCGTATAATTACCAGTGATATGTCCCGAACCATCACAACCAATAGTAGGGCACTTGAGCTCCTGGTGCTGGGCCTGGACTATAGACCGGTCGGCGTGAGGACAACCCGAAAGACTAAACATAAATCAAAGATTAGATGAAATTGTGGTCCAAATGCTAATCAAAAACAAAGCAAACCTTCGATGAGTGGCGTAATTCCCCGACACGTGTCCCATACCATCGCACCCAATGGTCGGACACTGCAGTAATTCTCTCCCATCCCTCATACGACTGAGCGATGGTCTCATTAACTTATTCGGTGGTCCACTGCGGTCGCAGTCACTGTAATCACTATAAGAGCGAACACTTCCCACGTCTTCTGGCGATGGACTTCTGAGCGGAAGGTAATTATTGAGACCCAAAACAGGGGTATTGTTGACAACGTTGGGAGACATTGGAGTCATCACTGGATTGGGTGAGTGTTGAGGCAATTGATTGGTTGGAGATCCAGATATTGACTCATTTTTAGCGCATAAGGAATGGTGTGAATGCTGTGAGCTATGAGTGCCCGCAGAGAAGTCCAACGGCTCTGTCAGAGGACTGGATTCTCTATACTCTACCCCTGAGTTGGAGGGCTTTGAGTATAAACTTCAAAGGAGTCAACAAATAATTAGCAAATGATTCAAAACATGTCAATCAAAGACATCCCATACCAGGAATCGGACATTTTGTTAGCGCCGACAGACATATCCACAGACGAAGAGTTGGAATCATCACTCTTTGTGGTTAAGTCCAGTGCGGAAGTGGTCTTCATGTGAGCCGTCGATGAGATTATTTGACACTCAAATGGAAGTTCAGATCTTTTTTGACAAACATTTCATCAATTTTTTGCAAATTTTAAATCAAATTAAATATAAATTACTTATAATTATGTGATCTCTGGTCCAAAACAGGTGACGACTCCTGTGGCTCATCAGCTCTGTCTCTAAAAGCACTGATAGTTTGCAAGTGCTGTTCATTTGACAACATTTTGCTTGTTTTCGGTATTATTGGTCGACAATACGGGCCAGTATTGGGTGCGACCGCTATAGGGCTCATAGGATACTCAGCACTGGGCTGTGGTTTACTGTACTTCTCCAGCTCTTTGGCCAGGTTCGTGCGCGGCGTCGCATAACTGGCCGACTGACCTGAGCTGTATTGCCCGGGTATGTCTAATTGCTTTACAAAACACATTGGCCTCAAAACTCGGTCCGATGTTATCGTTGATTGTGGTATCGATGACTGGGGTGTGACTGCTGTTGGTGTGGCCGGTGATAGACATGTAGGCACTGATATCTTGTGCACCTTATCCTTATGCGTCAATTTATCCATCGCTGCCAACGGACAGCCGGAAAGACTGTTTCACAAAAGTTTAGTAATGTTTTAAAATAAGGGGTTCTATGGGTACCTTCGATGAGAATTACGGGATGAGTTGACATGTCCTCTACCATTACACCCAGGGGTTGGACATCTAATTTAAATTAAGGTTTAATGAATATTGTATTAAAATACCCCTTAAATTGATATTTACTTAAGTATAGTCTCGTGAAGAGCCAGAACTGAAAATGAGATGATATTAGGATTAAAAACAATATTTCAATGAATCCCCCTTTCGTTGACTCACTTTCAGGGGTTATTTGACTTTTTCGTGGACAACCAGAAAGACTTCTGTGGTGTGAGTAAAGACCAGTTGAATGACCGGAACCGTTACATCCAGGGGTCGGACACTTATTATCGCCTAAAATATTAAATAAATATTTTGTCAATTGTTATCAAAGCTATAATAAAATAAGGATTGGTATGACTCAGGACTTAATACACAATAATTGATGTTAGGGGAAGGCAGTTGAAAACAAACTTCAGGGCCAATCAGTTTTTGAAAATATTATCATATAATCATGTGTCTAATTATATCTACAGAGACAGTGGGTGTTAACTTGCAATTCATTATGATATTAGGAAAAATAATCTAGATTATCTGAATTTCACTTAACTATCAATGTGAATATAATACCCGGGTATTAATGATATTCAATAATTAAACCTAAAAATAGGTTTCAATTTTTAACAATCAATTCATTAATTAAAAGCCAAAAACTAAAGCAAAAGTAAAGAATATATTAAATAATAGTTTTAATTATTTAATGAATTTTAATGCAATTTCAGGGGAAATATGAAAAACAAAAGAACTCTGAACAAAATAGTTTTAAATTCTCAGAATCTATTACAGATTTAAATAACCTATGCTTTAATAACTGTTAATAAATGATATGTTTGCACTGGTTATTAGTCACTACTCCCTGCCCTCTTTCACAGTAGAAAAGGCCAGGACTTTAGGAAATTAATGTTTTATTAAGGGATCAAATGATCGCTAAAATAGATAAACAATTTTTAGTGATAAAAATGTATGTATTTTTCAGTGGAGTCAGAGCTGGAAGAGTTAAATACGAAAACTAAATACCAGTTCATTAAGTCTTTCAATGAGTTTTTGTATACATTTTTAATGATAACAAAAATTTATGCATAAAATTGATAAACAATTTTCAACTCTCTTTCGTCTTTGACTTTAATAGTGAGAAAATTATTGCGATTTTTTCACTACAACTGAAAAGACAATGAAATTATTTGATTGTTTTTCAGATCAATAATTCATAATTGAGTTTAGGTTTTGATGCACTAATTATTTTTGGCGTTTTAAATGTAACTGTTTATCAGTTTTAGCAAATATTTAACAATTTTTGTCAATAAAATTAACTTTAATTAAAAATCATTAAAATATAACAAAAAACAAATTAAAATCAAAATTTGTTTTAAAGTTTCTTAAAAGTTAGAGAATCAGGGAAGTCTTGAATATGTCTATAAAATTATAGTAATTTTATATTTTTATAAAAATAACCCCAAAATAGACATAAATTAAGTCAAAAACTTTCAACTTTATGTAAATTTTATGTTTGAAAACAATTTTAATCTTATCCACAGAAGTTATCAACATCAACATCACCACGCCAAACTTATTAAGAAATGATTCTGAACAATTTTGACTTAAACGGCACTCAATCACACGTGTGATAAAATCTACATTAAAAACATTGCTTACAATATACTTAAACAATATATCCCAGGACACTTAAAATCAAAAGCACTCAATTTAATAGCACACAAGCAGTGAAAGTAACCAGAATAGGACTGATAGATGGTTATTGGTCATTTCAAACTGAAAGGGCGCTTTACTGTAGAGCAGACATGCAATGCAAGGCATATGAAAACAAAATCACACAAAAATGATAGTATTTTTTCATACCTTGAAAATTATACAAATTGTTGAGAGCACTCGAGTGAAGCAAATTCCACCAAAAAGTATTAAACATTGCTTTTATTACAAACTTTTTGTTATATTTCAGTAAAACAAATGAAAAGTAAAACTACTTTTACTTTTATTTATTTACGACTCGTGTGAACACAAATCAGAGTTATATTTGTCACCAAAAACTATAACTAATATAAAAGTGTTTCTCTTTTCTTATGTATTGTTTTTTAAAGAGATTAACAAAAACAGCGAATAAATACCAATAAAAAGTGATTTGAGTTATAGAAAGCGCTAAAACAGTGTTAAAGCACTGAGAGTTTGACAAAAATATTTGTGCAAAAAGCAAATTATGAGAAAAGAGTTAATGTCTGAGTCTATTCACACATATATTTTAGAGTCTCTTCTTTCTATTAACGATCTATTGTTTATCATTTCATTACAATAGCTCTCTCCCCAACACTAGAGTTCATCAACAGCCCGGCCAATCAGCGCACAGATTTGACAAAACAATAGGTCTTTCCTATCATAATATTAAACATACATAAATATATTATATAATTCAATGCTTGGTAATAATAATAATAATAATATTCATTATATAATAATAATAATAATTTCGATGATAATAATAATCCATTATTTATTATAAGGCATAAAATCAGTCCGTTTTGGGATTTGTTTCCACACTTTTCACACTTTACTAAACCGTTTGATCGCTTAAAATAATAATAACATAAATAGAGAGCAAAACTTTTATACCGTTTTATTATTACTACTATATTATAGATAAATAACACATAAATTTTTATGTATTAATCATCGCTGGTATCACTGGTTTGCAGTCAAACATTATATCAATTGAAATGCAAACGTCAACTGCTAATAGAGTGAGTGGAAAGGTATTAATGATTTTATGGAAATGAGTATTGAAATCAAGAATATGTTTATATTATTAGGAGTTTTCGTCAATAATATTGTATTTACTGTTAAAGCTTTTAAACACTATATCAATGGATAGACACTTCAAGAGTCAATCAGAGAATATACAGAGTATTTCACAACAATTTTGTTTCAAATATGCTTTTCATCCCAACTATGCTTTCATTACAGGATTTTCGGTGAAAACTAGTGAAACATTTGATGAATGTTTGACAAAAATATATACTTTTATATTAAAGAGATTTTAAAAATGCTGCGAAAATGAACAAAAAGTTTTTGCAGATCTCATATTTCTGATGGACTCTATCGGAGGAGTGGTTTTACTCACTCCTCATCCATACAATCGCACCGTTATTATAGACAGTGCTGTTTGTAATACGGATTTCAATTTTTTAGTTGTTTATTGAAAGGAAATAATCAAAATATAGATCAAATGATTGCAGAGTTTCTCAAAATTTAATTACAAACTAATCGTCTAAATAATAGCATTGAATACTCTGTAGTATTGTGTGAAAAGCGTTGAAAGAAAACATAATTTCAATGAAATTTTGTTGAAAACATCTCTTCATTGACTAAATATTTTGTATAAAATAACCGGAAATCAAAGAAATTGTTATTTAAATTAGGTTTTTATAAATTTCTGCTGAAATGATGTCAAAAGTGATGTTAAATCTAAATATACTCTGTATTAACAGTTTTTACAAAATAGTTATTAACAGAAAAAGAAATCTAAAAATAAATAATAATTTCTTTTGATTTGAAAAACAATAAAACATTTTTTGAAAAACAATTTGTGTTTAATTCAAATGCTTTTATGTAAAGCATTGGATAATTATTGCAAATATCTTAAACACAATTGCAATAAAAGTGTTTTCCTTTGAAAAACAATTATTATTTTTTATTCATTGTTTGAATTATGAAAATTCACTTCAATTAAGAAATGTTGATAACATTTAGTGCATCGCAAGCCTACAGTGCAAACAGAGTAATAATATACCTGACTATAAATACAGAGAGAATAATCAGAGGAATGGTATATAATATGCAATAGTTTTGCCTTAAATTTGATTCAAATGTTAGAAAAGCTCTTTATTTCTGATATTTTATAGCAATTTATATATGAAATCAAAGAAAGGTTTTAAATCACTAAAAATGTATTGTCTTTTAAAGCAAACGCTAAAAAGTTTTGTATAAATACTAATAGATTAATACAATCACTACATATGACTGAAAGACTGACAGTCCTATAATATGTGAGTGTAAACAGCACTGGGATATAAAACTGTTTGCTTTAGGAAAATGAATAATTGAAACAATTTTTCAATCCAATGATACAAATGATACAAATATATAGAAATTCTTGTAAAGTGTTTGAAAAATTCCACGTATAGTAGATAATACCAGTGCTATGATAACAGTGCCATCACTACAATAGTGTTCATCAAATCATCCAAAAATGTAGTGATGAGTGAAATAACGGTTATTAAACAAGTGCTAGACATCAGCGCACATAACAAACCATTAATCAATTGGTGGCACAAAACTATTTCTTTAACTGAAGTTCAATAGAAAAATATTTTTGATATAATATTAAAACTATTTTTTGAATACAATATATCAATTGAATGACAATTTTTAGACCCTGGTATTAAAAGTTGAGTAATTTTTGCAATCAATTATTTGCTGAAAAATATTTTACACAAAACTTTTCAGTTTAATGAATGAATGGTTACTTTCATTAGTTTATCATTAAAATTGAAAATTTCTGTTATTTATCACAAAAATTGTTGGAATTTTTGTGTTAAAAATGATTTTTGAGTGAAAAATATCAAAAATGAAACTCAAGTTAAGTTTAATCTCTAATTGATTACAAGAATTGGGTTTTAATTCAATTATAAAACTCATTAACTATTATGAGATAAAATTTCAGTTAATTATATAATTAAGACTTTTTTTGTTCAATTCTTAGAGTAATTTGTTTTTAGATAATATGTGCGCTGCCTATAGCTGTCAGTGCTATGGATAGGGATGTGGAGTCTGACTCTCAAACACTTTCGCTGTTAAACACCGTTCAAGAGATTTGAATCTCATTTTATAGAGGGCTCAGTATTTTCAATAATATATGAAAGGAAACTTCAATTTTGATCAGAATCTCACCTGAAATTAGAGTTTAAGGAAATACCCCTTTTTAACCAAGATAAAATATTTTTGTCACTCAAGTTAAATTCAAATGTGTTGAACATTATATCATTAAAGTAATGGTTATATTAAGTATTAAAACAATAAAAGAAAAGCAGAATTTGGGAAATGTATGCAAAAATAAAAGCACTGCTCATGTATTCAAAGTCGATGTGACGGTGCAAAAACACCCTGACATTAATTTTTAACCAATTCTTAGGTCTTTTAATGATTCATAAAATAATTGACTGAATGCATGTCTAACGCAGAGGGGATGTTAAGGCAATTGATAGCACTGGTAGACTCACCCTTTCCGTTAGGATCGGGCGAATGCATTGATCTTCTATCACATGATGGCGAGCGCATCGGTTGGCCATAAGAGTTGCCTAAAAGAGATAAAAATCGTTAATAAAATTGTGGTTCAATTAAAAAGCAATTGAATAACCGGTTGGAGGACTGCCTGGGAATGAGAGGTTAGAAGCGCTGGTCATTGTCTCGTCCTCTGGGTATTGACCAACAGATGTGGACATCATTTGGGTCGCAGTAGTGGTCGTCGGCAACAGATTCTGATGACATAAACCAATGTTTGTCTCATTTGATGACTCTTTGGTAGACATATAAGCGTTTGGCGAATGACTCGTCGAAGACATGGATTCAATTGATTTCTGATATTTGCAGTCAAAGTATTTACGTTCCGGTGATTTGGTCTTAAACTGATTGTAGGCTTCACTTTGAGCTGAACTCACGTACTGTTGTGGCTGTGGTTTAATCAGTGGATTGTGAGCACTGGTATCCACTGAACAACTCATCTTCTGATAGCGTTCTTCTTGTTTGACGTATTGGCGAACAGCCGGTGACTGATCTATGGCTGTCTTGGGGGTCGGCGGTCGGGGTTGTGCTAAGGGTGTCATAATTGGTGCCATCATTGGACCATCAAAACTGGTCGGTTGGCTATCTTTGCTCTCGTCTTCAGTGTCATCGCTGTCTTCATCTTCAGTGTCATCGCTCTGACACTCCTCCAGATGTCTGTCCTCTGACTCGGATTTGTTTGATTGTATGAAAGCATTACATTGTTCTTCAATTTCCTTCAGATTTTCCATTTCATCACAATTGGGATCACTTTTTCTACCATTCCTTTCATTCATTTCTTCGTTTACTTCTAAATCATTTGAATTATTGTTTTGATTGTTTGAGTCTTCAATCGTCTGATCCGTACTCTCGTTGATGGTCGACACCGATGCCCGACTCGCCGGTGGACTGTAGTTCATGTGCTCATCATTAACGGGACTGTTGTCTGGTGTGACGGCCGGCGAATGTTGTGGTGAAGCCTCCGATAGACTGCCACAAGAACTGGAGGACGCGCTGAGTGTCACCACATCTTTCCAGGCATTGGCCGCACAATCATTGGTACTCTTCTCAGCCTTTTCTGTCTCTTTCTTCGCAAACAAATTCTCAAACATAGGTTTATCCGCTTCTTCGACGTCTTCAGTGTCCGTCTCCTCCGTATTGACATCAATATCTCCGGTGAGACTCCTGAGTGCGGCCTCGGCTTCTTGTATGCGTTTGGTGTCCTCATCCATGCCCTCAATCTGTTGGTCATATATCTCATCCAACTTATCGTTGGAGTCATCGTTAGAATAGCTGTCAATAATCGGATCCAAAGACTTGGTATTGAATTTAGTCTTAGTTTTTGTTGTTTTTGTTTTTGCGGTCAAATTGTAATCACTTTTTGTTTTAGTTGTTTTTGTTTGAGGCCTATTAGCTAACTGTGCGGTCAGTGTCTCCTGTTTTCCGCAATTATTATCTTTTAATCGCTTTTGTTTAGGACGTGAGGAGCGTGTCGGCGCCGGTGGACAGTCGTTATTGTCATTACTATTGTTATTATTATTATTACTTTTATTACTATTAATGTTTGACTTCTTATTAGTATTTGATTTAATATTCATTTGTTTTGATTTGTTTCCAATGTTTTGAGTTTTTGTAGAGTTTTTACTATTACTTGATTGCACTTTAGATGAAGAACCGGTGGCTGTATTAGTGGCTGTCTTAGCTCTGGTAGGCCTGACATTAGATGACATATCTCTAGCCATTTCAGTGACCATTTCATTTGTCAGAGAGTTTTTGCCCCTTTTTGTCGATGTATTTGTCGATCTTTGAGGACTTTGACTGCAGTTTGAAGAGGAAATGTCTGTTTGTTTTCTTTTAGCCATTTTTGGCTACAATTTCGTACACTTTTTGCTATAGATTTCAAGAATATATAGAAATTGTAAGAATTTTTCATATTTTTGATTGAATTCAAACATCTCTTCGGAGAGAATATAGTGAACACTGAGAGCAAGTGATAAGCAATCAGTGATATTAACTCACGTTTTGCACTCGAGTACCAGCGCTAGTGAAAAGTCATTATTGAAGTGATCGACCAGTGCTTCTCAATCAGTGGATCACATCCTTATTTAACTGAATAATAAATAATCAAAAATATTATATAAAATATCAATAAATAATAAAAAATATGTGTTTTTTCACTCAAATAAAAAGTTTAAGTCATTTATCGATAGTAATGACAAATAAATTATTTATGTTTTGTGTACACTCTTATGACACGAATAGCCATTGAAAACAACATTATTTTTATCCAAACATTTGTTTTGTTGAAAATTCTGTACAAAAAAAATGATTCAATAATCAAATCAAAAGTAAAGAAGTGATGAAATTGTAATAAAAAGTTTAGACCAAAGGTCTATCAATATTATGTATGTGTTGATAACACTGTTAGCTTAGGCCTGACGTCATTTAAAATATAAAACTTATTGGAGAAATCACATTTATTTTTGCGAATGAAATCAATTGATTGTTTATCTAATTATCAATATTTTTATCGTTTTGTTTTCATTTCAAATGAATATTTGAATTCATAAAAATAATTTTAATTAATTATCAAATTATCATCTCTTGTAATGATCCAGTGTCAATTTTAGTAACAACACATATTTAATTTAATTTACAAGATAAAGATCTTTAAATTATATTAATATTCAAAAAGCACATAGATCAATATTTAGATAAAAAGGGTGAAATAATTTTCAAATTTTCATGAAATGTAATTTAAATTTAAAATATTCCACACATTTGACAGCTATTCAAAAATCATGATAAACGATGAAATAGTGAATTTCAGGGGTATTTGTCAATAAAATATTTTACCCCAACATAGCTCTCTGACCTATCGTTCAATAATCCAGACTATTCTATATCTTAATACACATAAGGAGTAAGAAATCAATTAAAAACACATTTTATGCCTAATTTTTTGTCTCAATATTGAGATAATGAAATATTTTGTTTTTATAACTATTTTTTATTCAATAAACAAAACAAAAGAAAAGATAATCGACAGAAAAAAGCCGCAAATTATCGGTGAATTATAGCCAGAGTTTCTTTATCCAGGGTTAAGGGACTAAACCACAAAAATATTGGTCGTCTATAAAAAAAATTATCAATTAAAGATTATGACTGGTAATATAAAAATCGATTTTCTCCCCTGATCAGATTGTAATAAAACAATGAAAGGGGCTAAAATTTTATAAAACTCTATAAAAGGGGGAAATTTGATAAAAATAGTATTTATCTAATCTATGCTATGAAGTAATTAATGGATTTTCAAACATTCAGGCAGAGTTGTGACTGAGGGAAAATTTTTGGGCCATAATTTAGTTTTAATTGGATGTCTGGCCCCTATTGTGTAACGTATATAAAGGCACGGTTAGAGTGAATGTGAAGTTTTTGGGGTTAAAGAAAAAAACTCAAAGATATAGAGATGATAAGCGAGAGGTTGGCTCTAACGGCACCTTAACTGACAGTGACTGATGAGCTCAGCACTGGATTCAACGGTCTGTGGGACTGGAAATTTACGGCACAAACACAACACATGAATCCTAGAACAACACTACCAGTGCTATACCCGACCAATACATTTGGAGACATTGAAGGCACCGATGCTTTACTATTTAGTCTTCAATACATTTAACAATACTATGAGATATTAGGCCCTGAGTTAAGAGCACAGAGAAGAAGGATTGAATCAGTTTTAAGAGACATAGAGAGCACTGGTAGGCAAAGAAGAATAAAAAATCTTAAGGATAAAGAATAATGATAAGCATAATCTCATTGCAGTCTTAAGTCAGAGTGCGGTCTGGGTTTATATGCCGTCCGATTGAGTGAACCTTTAATATAAGAATTTTTAAACTTTTTCTTAAAGTTTGAGAAAATTTCCGCAAAATTTATATCAATTTTTGCTTAAATTTCAATGCATTTCAACATTTCTTTTGTACGCTTTCATGAATTCATGTATTTTTAGTGATGTTTAAAAAATACTTTAATATAATTTCAGTTTATATTTATATGAATTGTATTTAAGATTATGTTTTCATTTGGAAATAGAATTTAGGATTCAATGATAAAAACAATAAATATTTTGCAATTGTATTGCATTTGAAAGCCTTTTGTAATAATTTCTTTGCAGTATTTCATTGGGTTTACTGTTAACTAAATTGCAGTCAAATATATGAAAAACAGAGCCCAAAGAAGAGCACACAATGAGATTGATTGCAGTAAATGTTGAATTTGACTAAAAGTTTTGTTGTCTTTCTGTAACAGCAATACAAGCACTGGTAGACAGAAAGACAGTGAGAGGACGAGAGATGGAGAAAAAGTTTTTATCTCTATATTTGATTTGTTTTTAAAAACCAAACATCAAATGATTTATGAGCACTGGGTATAGGAGTTGACAATACTTTTTGGTCAATGGATTTAAATTTATATTTAGTTTTAAATCAATTGAAAACCAAAATTGTATTGAAGTTATGAAAATCACAAATCATTTCATAAATACATTTCAATTGCTTTCTCTCTTCACAAACAAAATGTTTAAATAACTTATCGCTGAAAATGTCGCCAATATTTTGCTTATGGTTTGCAAGTGTCGACAGAAAACACATTTACATTTAGACAATGAGGAGTAAATGAGCAAAATAAGGGGCACTGGTATTCATTTGAGTGCAATTATTGTTTGGATATTTGGGGTATTAATGCCTAAAAAGTATTGAAAGTCAATAAAAGAAATGAAGAAAAATCCAACTTCTCTTGTGAAGGGAATCGACAATCACTTGACTGGCAATGCGTTTGTAGACTACTGGTGCCAAATGTGAACCACTTAAGGGTTATGATAAAAGGAGGCAGTGGTTAATGAGGCACCACATATAGAGGTGATAATATAGAGAATTGTCAGTTGGAAAGGGATGTGATATAGAGTGTGTGCTCTAATATTTGGCGATCGAAAAATGCAATGCAATTGTAAGACAGATATTTATGCGACGCAATCGCACCGGCAGTTTAAGGCATCCCTTTAGGTACGGCTCAAATGCTAGTGCAATGCCAGACCTAAAGCATATCAAAGGATGCGAAGGGAATACAAGATTTTTGGAGAAGAATTGTGTGAACAGTGCTATTATGTCGAGTAGAGCTGAGAGGGAATGATAGGAATGGTAGGGATAATGAAGGAGAGAGAGAGAGAGAGAGAGAGAGAGAGAGAGAGAGAGAGAGAGAGAGAGAGAGAGACAGAAGTGTTAGAATAATCATATCTCGGCTATGGTTGAGCTCTCAGTTCTCTCTCAGAGTTCGTGTGCCATATAATCGACCGAAGCCTTCATGAGGTCCAAAAGGGAAGAAAATCTACACATTTAATGGAAGGGGGGATGGAATGGGAATCCACACCTCGTCGTCATAGAAACCGAAATTCAGTGAAACGCGGATTAAAGCTCCCAAAAGACTTAAAGAGAGGAAAGGCATGCTTTGAGACAGATATATATTATTAGTATTATTAGGGAAAGGCTATACTGAGTGGCGATTCCCTAACTATGCCTTAAAATTTGGACCAAAACTCTAACGAAAATCTTTTTCTGCTTAAAAAATAACTACTCTTTTGGACTAAAATTTCTTGAAAATGAAATGCGGTTTAAATGCTGAGACCCAACCGTCCACTACATAACTGAGCTCTCCTTCTTCTTCTACCTAATGATAAACTATCCATCAATAGATAACATTTTTTTGTTGCCAGTGAACAGCCTTTCCTCTCTCTCAGTGCCAATTCTGATGGGGTTAAAGCGTTGGTAATATATCCAGAATAAAATGAAATAAATCCTATTGTGATCCAGAATAGGATCAGTTAGGAATCAAAGGAAAATATCTGGAGATTCAACAATTCAATAGCACTGGTGGTGTGGTGTAGTGCAGTGCAGGCACTGGTATGAAGAAAACTATAAGCGAATAAACAGCTGAGAGAATAGTGAACGCAATGTTCGGACAAAAACAATATAACAAATGTATTGAGAGTTCGCCAAAGAGTAAGAGAAATATATAATACAGTGATTAATAGTAATCAATCATTTGAAGCCAAATATTATTAATAAATGGATCGATCGCACAGATTGTATGCCTGTGCACAGCCAGTGGGAGCACTGAGAGCACTGGTAGACAGTGAGAGAAAGGGATATCAGTGATATGAGAGACCAAACCCAGCACTCTATCACTACTTTGCTAACACTTTCCAAACGCTCTTTAATTCTCTTTATTAACAAAAGCCTTATTACGTGAACTGGAATCCAAGTGCTCAACAAATATTAAATTTTCAAATAATTGGAAAAAACTATCACTGAATTCAAATCAAAGATTATTTGTATTGAAATTCAGTGAAAGAATTTCAGAGAAAAAATAAATTCATTGAAAAAAATGAAAACAAAATTTGAATTTCAATAATGAATTCAAACATACTTTTTCTCAAATGATTTCTTCCAACACTGAAAATGTTTTCTCAGATTTGATTAACACATTAAATGAATTATAATTTGTTGTAGGAAAAATATACCATGACAATATTGCTAAGTCTTTTGGCATTGTTGAGTCAAATGTAATGTAAATATGAATATAAAGTGAATATATATATTATTTTGCTGTCTATTTGTCGTCTAAAACGGTTGGGCTTTAGTGCTATTCATATTCAAATCGATTGATTATTTTGCATACGAAACGATGCACAGGCAGTGCACTGGTATCCAGTCCTTCGCAAACACTTTGCAAAAGCTGAGAGAGAAAGGGTTAAACACTTGCATACCGTATATCGCACTGTATATACCAGTAGTAGTGTTATATACTGTTATGAATGGCATATATAAGTAAAGAGAGGTTTAAATCGATTGAAACCAACACAACGTTATGTCTTATATCAGAAGCTTTTATTAGTGAGGATATGAGCGGAAATGTGTGCGAGAGTTAGAAAATGTGTTGTATATGCCTTACAGTGCATATCAGTGCCACACTGCCAGTGCTGTGCGTAAGTGTCTGTGTTCACTGCCTCTGCTATGAATTATTGGATGCATTGATAGAGAGGAAAGGGTTGACGAAAAATATATAGTTTCAGTTCAGTGGAAGTCAATAGAGAATAATGAGTTTGAGTTTTGAATTTTAAGGGGTTTTTCTCGCATTATATACAAAAGTTAAAAAATTTTGTTTTCCATTCCAAGCCATCAATTGACACAATTCAGGGGTATTTACCAATCGATGGCTTATTGTTATTTACAAATGGATATTGAGTTGAGTTTAAGTTATTTTGCATTTAAGCAAAAATTTAATACTTTTTCAGTTCTTTAAAACATTTGGTCAATAGAAAGGGTCATCTCATGAATATTATTGGAAAATATGTACATTTGAATGAAAATCAATTGATTGAGTAATAGTGTGTCTATTGTTAAGTCAGGAATTCAATACCAAACACAACATCAATGAAGAGATAATGGATTTCAACAATAGTCTGGACTTTTCTTATGAATACAAATGAAATGAAAAACTACTTAAAAGGATATTTCAGACAAATATTAGATAAATAGACGATATTTTGCAATAGAGATGATGGCATTGATAGAGAAGGTCAGTTAGCGAGTGGGTAGTTGTCTGCCATTATTTACATATACCCTGTCTGCTTAATATTCAAGCCTTAAAGTCAACTATTATTATAAAAGTAATTATAATTTTAGAATAATTTTAAATCACAATTAAATTTGATTAAAATGTTTTGATTTCACTGTAATTTCAGAGCAATTATGCACTAAATGTGAATATAATTTAAAATCAATGCTTTTAACAGAAATCTAGTGAACACTTGAAATATAGTTTCAAAATTTATTATTCAATTTTTCAGACATTGAAAAACAATATCAAATATTATTGTATAAAATGATTGTCTTAAAGAGAAATAACTCATTGAATCTGAAGTTTAGTTATTCTTCAATAAGTTATTGAAAGAAAAATTAGATTTCAATTTATGCCCGAAAGGAATGGTATGTCAGGAGTAGTCTGAGATTTCATACGACTATTGAGGTTTCAATTAATTGCATAATTGATTTGGGATTAGATATAAATTTGGTCTAAAAACATATGAAATTGAATAACGGATGCAATAAATTAAGGCGACTTAGAATCAAGTGCTCTCTCTCTCTCTCTCTCTCTCTCTCTCTCTCTCTCGCCAACCCTCCCCATCCTCTCTTTCACTCCATTCTCTTAGCCATCAACTCATTTACTCCAGTTTTTGAGGGCTGACACAAACACCACATACATCACACACAGAGGCAGACACACTGTACTTCACATCGACATACAATGCCAGTGCCTTACAATACGATATGGAACGGCATATCAAACCAAACGAACCGATTGGCAAATGATTGCCAAACTCTCATACGATATATATACGTAAAAATAATGTAGGAATTGAGAGAAAAAATAAAAATAAAATAAAAGACTTATTTTGTGAACAAAACATATGAAGACTGAGAGAAGAAAATGAAGAAAGAAATGAAAGAAAAAGAAAAATAAGAGAAAAAAAAGTTTTTTAGTGTTTTTGAGGCATATTTTGTTGATTTGCGCATCGATTACATAAATCGTGCTGAACTGCACTGCACTTACACATTAATGCCATTGCCTATGCCCTGGTGCTATGGTGTGCACTTGGATATTAGAGGAAACCCCTTCGGAGAAATGCATTCTCAATCGATAATAACAAATTCAATGTCTTTTGAGTTTCAAGTTATGTTTGGGCACTAAATATCTGTTGTTGTCTTACATTGAGTTAAACACCAAATATAGCAATGAATTCATAACTTTCTCTTCAATTATATCTAACATTCAAATCAAAAACAATAGAAATATTCGCTTAAAAATGATTTATAATACACTTTCTATCTCTTCCTTGCGTTTACTTCCAGGGGCTGTCAAAACTAGTCAGGGGTATGATTGGGACAAAAGGGTTATTAATAGTGAATTTTCAAAGAAAGACAAAAGATTCCGGTATCAGTGAAAAGTAAGCTTGCTCTTTTCAATTATCTTACGGTTCTTCGCAGAATAAATTAGTTAAAATATAGTTTATGCCCCTGATGGAATGTTCAATAAATACCCCCTGATTTCGCATAAATTGTGTTTTGTATCAAATGTCTAAAACATTTCTCCAGTCTTTTTGCACACAATTTCAATGTTTGATAGGAAGAGTGGGTTTCATATAATAATTAGTATTAATTAAAAAATGTTATATTATTTTAGATATTCTTATAATTCATTCAAAATATGAAATAAATTGCTTATAAAATACAAATAATATCCAAAATGTAGTTTGAAATCAATATATTTGTGATTCATAGCCACAAAATGCTATTAAACAACAAAGGGTTAAAATTTGAGCTCAAAAATGAGGCAAAGGATCGGTAGCTTCCAGTCTTGATGTGAAGCTGCACTCGATCTCTGTCTCACTCTCTATACTACTATTAACTGATATTGTGCTTCATTTGAGTGGTTTTTTGAGCTAATTATGAGAATTTGATATTTTTGTAATGAAAATCACAAAATATAATGCATTTTTGAAAAGTTCAAAGTTTTTGACTAAAAATTTATGCATTAATTTCAGATTCAAATGACTAACAATTCAGGGATAGTTTGTTTTTGGTTGACAGAGATTTTGCTACAATTTTATTTACATTAATATCAGATCAATAGTGAAAGAGTATGGATTTGCACTGCTGTTTGCACAGGGATATCAAGTAATTCACAATTAAGGCTTATAAAGGGATCGGATTTGCATTAATATCAGCGCTAAAAAAGAGTATCAATTGTTTGACTTAAACAGCGGTTACAATGAAAACGAAGAAACAAAACATAAAAATAAAGTTTTCGTCAATTATTGACTGAAATTGTAATCAATATATCGGAAAATAAATCAATTTTTAAATGACTTGAAAATCGATTCAATTATTCATTAAAATAAATTCAAAAGACTTAATGATATTAAACATAAAAACATTAAACATTTGATAAATATTTCAGTTATTTATTAATGATAACAAAAAATTTGCTCATTTTTATGATAATTAATTAAAATTAATGCCCCTTTAAAAAGGGTTTCATTGATATAATTACTCATAATTAAAAAAATAGCAAATAAACAAAAAGAAGTATTATTTACCTAAATTTAAATTACAGTAGACATCCAGTAATATTACCTTGTACAACTTAAG
>JAQGAT010000898.1:0-20923 GCA_034687845.1 Pantelozetes paolii
GAGAGAGAGAGAGAGAGAGAGAGAGAGAGAGACCGATGTGTTATACAGACTTAGTTTAGTTTAAAATTTTATTTTAAAACACATTATTATATCCTTTTTCTCAATATTTGAGAACAAGTTTTGCCTTTATTTCTATTTAAAAATGAAAATCTAATTATATTAAACAAAACAAAACAGAAAATGTCTTTTTTATCGTTTGCTTTCATTTCAAGCATTGAATTTATATTTTCATATGAAAAGTGTTTTTCATCACTAAAATGGTTTAAAACTGTTTTTCACTTTGAGTTTTATGTTTTATTTTTCAGCACTAATAACATAAATAATTCATTCTTTGTCTCATGTCTTCTAATGTCTAACGTTTTGCTGTAAATTATATTTTATATGATATTTAAGTAATTTATGTCTATTTTCTGTTAGTTTTGATTCTCAAGAGAAAGTTGAGAATCATTTGGAGTGAAAACAAAACAAAAATTAATGATAAATATCATTAAAACGTTTGCTTTGGCTATGAGTTCACAATTAAATTAAATGACAATCAATGCCAACAAAAATTAATTCAAAATATTTAACGATTAATAAAATTCTCTCAAAAATACCATTAAATTTGACTTTTATTTGTAAAACAGTGAAAGTTATTGCAATAAAAGATATTTTTGTTTTCATACAAAATACTTATATCTTTGATCTCTAATCCAAAAGTTATTTTTGAATATAAAAACTTTCAGTCATTTATTTGGTTCAGAGTCTTTTGAAAACTAAAAATATTTCAAAGAATAATAGATTTACTTTTAAATCAAATTTTGTAAACGGTTTTGACATTTCTCTCTGTTTTTAGTTTTTCTCCTCTTTTTATAACGTTTATCTATTTTTTGATATGATTTCATATATTTTCATATTATTAGTGCCGAGACCTCTGTGTCGGTCGGAAACCGGTTGTTCGGTTCGGGCCCTGAAATAAAGCTGTCTCTGAATTAAGTATTATATAAATGATCATCAGATAAGACCAACAATCGTTACAATCAGATGAAAAAATCGTTACTTTGTTTCTCCTATCCTTTCTTTTGCTTCAATTCTCTCTATTAAACAGTTTATCAAATATTTTGTGCATTTTTATGAATATTTTCTTTTTCTTCAAACCCTTTAAGTGATATTAAGTGACAAATTATTTAAATATTCAATGCATTTAATCAATCATTTGTAAGCAATAATTGATTGAATTTGTATGAAAACAACAAAATTTGAAATTCAATTATGTTTTGCAAAACATTTCTGTTAAGCGATTATTATTTCAATATAAAGTGGTTTTCATAAGTACTCTGCGTTTGGATTCAAAGTTTAACATCTGTTTTATATTAGCAAAATATTATTGAATATTTCATGAATTACTCAATAATTTACACATTTTTATACAACAATATGTTCAGAAACCCTTCAAAACAAACTTTATGTCAAAATAATTCATGAGTTTCTGTACTGAAGTGTCGGTCCTAACCATACAATCAATGAATAAAGACATAAAAGACATTTCAAACATTGAAAACAAAAGTTCAGGAAAACTGTTGAATTGAGTCCTGACTTAAATAATCAAATAAATTATGGATTTGTATAACAATTGATAAAAAAGTATTTAAATATTTATACAGAAATGGAATTTCAGTTAATCTTTGAATCAAATAAAAATGAAAACAAAAAATATTATCCAATTTTTGAATCATTTAATCGTTTAATCGCTGAATATCTCTCTAATGACTATATATTTTACTTAAGGGAGAGATTCTGTCACAATCTGTAATACACCCTGAAGTAGAGTTCTGTATTTTCCAATTTTCACCAAGGTTAGATAAAGAGTATTATAACTATGTTCATGCACTTCATTTGAATACCATTAAAGTTGAATATCATTTAAATTCATTTTTATTTAAAATGACAACAACTGTGCAAAACATACACATTTGCACTCTGTATACAAAGTATTTAACATTGCTTCAATACCTTCAATACCATCTATGCCTAATGTAATGATTTTTTGTTTTGTTTAACCCTTCTATGAATTTGAAACAACAATTTAAATATCGGTTTGTTTTGTGTACCCCTTCTCACACTCTAAGCTGTCTCTGAGAACCGATTCATAACCGTCTCATAAGATATGAATTGAATGACAATTATTAATGTCTGCAAAACTAATAAACAGTTTTCAAGCGCTAATGAATGCCTTATACACTGAGTTTTCCATTAGTTTAATGATCTGACAATCATTTATATTATCCTTTAATTATGCAATTGATTAATAAAAATCTCAAATCAAATGCCTTTGAAATCAATTAAATTGTTTAATGCTTTAAATATTCAAAATAGTCCTCCACTTGAAGGACACACGAGTTTTTGGTAACTTTTATAACGTTTTTCTGACAATTTTTTGTTTGTTTTTTTAGTTTTGTTTTTATTTTTGTGCAAAACCACTAAAAAATTGAATAAATTTAACATAAAATCTCATATAATATCACATAATATATACAATTTTAATGTCTTATTAAATGATAATAAATTATTTCTTATACTATTTGAACAAAATCTTGAGATTTTCCCCGAAATTCAATGTCAAAAGTGTTTCAGATATTCAGATATTTTTGGATAAATTAACAAAAAATTATTGAATTTCTCATAAAATTAATTAAAGTATAAAATATTTGCTGAGATTTTGGGCTTTGATTTGCACTTAAATTATATAATTAATTGAGATTTTAAATACAAATTTTGTTATCAATTGAGGACAGACTTATCTTTGCGTAGGACTGCACAGGTATATTGATAGCGCCTATGTCTTTGATACAAATAAAGTTATCACAAAAATAATTAATTTGTCAAAAGTATTGAAAATATTTTTTCTGTTATAAAAATAATAGAAATTTTGGGAAAAATTGAATTCAAAACACAAAAACTTATTTATATTTCTTGTATAAAAGCAATTGTTTTTTCTCATCAAAAAAGGGGTAAATATTTTTGTAAAACAAATCTTAGTGTGCTTTCAAAAAAAGTATTAGATATGTGCGAAACAATGGGCCAATTAGGTTGCCATTCAAACTACCTGAACATCAGGTGCTCATGGAGTTAGCGTTAGACTTCTGAAGTCTACCTGCGCTCACATATTATTCAACATTTTTGTCTTATCTCTCAAGTGTTTCCCAATTCAATCACAGCTCAAAAAACTATTACACCTCAATCAAAGAGCACAGAGAGGATAGGGATTTTAGTCTCCGGGTGTGAAGGACTTTATTTTAGACTGAATGGCCTTGTCTTCAATTACATGATGTCATTAGCATTCAGTGCTTTAACCCTTTTGTGCATTTTTTCATAACATTAGACAATAGGTATGAAAATTGTAATTCGTTTTCAATAAAATAAAATAAAAAATATCAATAAATAAAAAACTATTCAATCGTTAATTGATTTGATAATAGATTTGTATAAAAAATTTGATTGAAAATTACATACCGTTTAGAAATTCAATTATAATAAACAATATTAAAGTCTATTTGTCCGACAATTATATAATTTTCATCCAATAAATCATAAAATAGAGTCAATTATAGCAAAACTTTTTTTTTATATAAAACTTTTAATAATTTCTTTGATTTTCGTCACGAAATCTGTTGTCAAATACAAAATCAGTTATATTTTTGAAACAAATTAATCGTCGGTTCAGTCAAAAAAAAATTAATACTTTTAGTCAACAATTAATAATAATATCCATCTCTTCATGACTTCTTCAGTAGCAATGACTTCAGATGAGAGGGACGTTGTTATGAAAAGTTTTTAATTGTTTGTGTGATATTCAAAGTGCATATCACACACACAGCTGTCGATATAAAGTCCAGCAGTTGAAGCAATGAATAACAAAAATATTGCAAATAATATATAATATGTTTTGAGTCTATTAAAAGTTGTTCACTCGTCGGTGTCTTAACTCAAAATATAGTAGGATTTAGAGTACACTCAGTCTTACAGAAAATACCTGTGAATGCACTGGCATAACAGGTAAGCCTCTCTCACTCTAACTGATATTCACTTCTTGTTATCTGTCGAACCATAACATAGAGAGGAACAGAGAGGCCAACCCTAATAAGGACCAGAAATGAACGATTTATAGTCTATATTGTATTGAAATTTCATGTTTCGATGAAAAATAAAATTAGAATAAGAGTAACAAAAAATACATTTTCTTTAAGCATTCAAAACATATTATATCTGAAAAAGATATCATAAGAAAAAGTTTTTTAGTGTTTTTACTTTGAATCCCATTGACTCTCATCATCACTGACTCCAATACCAGACCATAGATTATGTTAACCTTAAATATAATGCCTCTTCTCGTCCAAAGTATTGAAATATATCATTAGTTTTTAATATAATTAATGCTATGAAGAGATTGTTGTATAAAAATTTGTTAACAAATAAAATAAAAGAAATAAAAAACGAAAACAAAATTATATTACAATATATTTCTGAAAAAATTGATAGCAATAAAAATGTTTTGCATATGAGATGGTCGTTGAGGATAAGGTAGTGCTAACTATCCTAAAGGCAGTGACCATTTGGAAGATGTCTTCATCTGTTCATCATTTTTCAATGACTACAAAATATAGTGATTTTGATATTTCATATTTTTTACTCCTCTTTATATACACTTCAAAACATTTCTCAATAATTAATAGCTTATAATAACTATGAGTCAAATGTTTATATGTTTTTATATAACATATATTTGATATTCAAACGAATCGGAGATAACTTTACCATTAGTTTAATTTTTATCTTTCTTTCTCTCCCTCTCATACCTGTGCTCTGCTTCAACCAAATTTCAATTAAAAACTTGTTGAGAGGTTTTATGTATAATTATGTAAAAATATTTTTACTCATGTCTGTGCCATCTATACCCATACATCTAATAGTAGAGGGGTTGGGAGGACTGGCATTGATATATAAAAATAAATGTCAAAGAAAGAAGGCGCCGGAATAATTTGAATTTCATCTAAAAAGTCCCTCAACTCCAGAGTCATGATATGTATAAACAGGCGAACATTTAGTCTGAAATATATCATAAAATTGTTATATATTTTGTACTAATGTTTGAATTTTTGGGAAATTTCTCTCAAATTTTCTGACATTTAATCATTTGATTGAAAGTAATATCTATTGAGAAAACATATAATAATATGATATATAATCGGATGAATAATTGACAAACATTTGGCTATTATTTAATATTAATATTATTATTAATCACATAACTGGGAGCTAATTCCTGCACTACCAGAGAGCTCTGGCTTTAGATACTTGAAAAAAAATCTACCTGAGCCAAACTAAGTCTATCTGAGTGGTGCATAAAAAAACTTGAGAAAATGTATTTTCCCTACGAATCCCAACGAATCCCTTCTCTGATTAGATAATATCGGTTTTAATATTAGTGGAGATAAGAAAGCATTTAATACTAAAACTACTATTTTATAACAACTTTTGTTTCCAATTGATTACTACTTAATATCTTCCGCTATCGTCTCACAAACACCAGAGTCGCTCAAAAATGCAGCAAAAATGTAATAATTGATTGAAAAAATTCACAAATAAATTATAACATTATTTTCATCGTTACTGAAAGCATAGTTAAACATCTGATGCTTTTGAGGCACAACTATAATACTTTGTAATTAAAGCTAATGTTTCGCTGATCTTAAAAGTTATTATATATTTAAATCTGAAATATTTTCCGTTAAGGAGTGAAAAATGATAAAAAATTTAGATTTCATGTGATTATATGATTATAGTTATCGCAGAGCAGAAGAAAAAATGAAAAAAATATTAAAAATTATTATTTTTTAAGTTTTCAGCTAAAAGTTGACTGAAGTCTAAAAAATGACTACTTTTTGGTTATGATTACATAAAATTCAATAATTGGTTGATATTATCGGCAAAGAAATCTCTGTTCACTATGAATGTCACGAGTCGTGCCTTCACTACTAATTGGTTATCTAACACATTATACTACCTGTGCTTAACACTAACAAAACCTGATGTTTTAACAAATAATTTTAATCGTTAGCGAAGTGAAGATTGTATGGCTTTTGGGCTGAATTTCAAACACATTTTGTTCATTGGATTTGAAATGTTTTTGCCTAAAAAATTAACAATTCATAACCAGTCGGTTAGTCCCATGTATTACAACACATTCCCAAAACATACCTGAGTTTTACATTTATTTATTTATTTGTCTTTTTTCTTATCTAAAATTTTTTTTGTACATTATTTGAGTTCAAAAGCGTCGGTCCCATCGATGCATAAAATATTAGAGTTGAGAGAAAATTATACAAAATATAAGATTCAATGCATTCATAGTTTGAGTTTAATTATCCGTTGGAATAATTGCTTATAAAAAGCATCTGATATTTCAGTGAAAATGATTTGAATATAAAAATACATTTTTCTTCCGTATTGGCTATGATTTGTCAAAAATAAGGATCAAATCCAAGCAATAATTTTCTTTAGGACTAGATTTCAATTAACTGTTGAACGCAAACAAATCCTATCAAAACATAACTTATATATAAAGTAATGATATTTGATATTTGACTGATTGATCGCTATTATGATCGCTGTTATGAATAATAGTTATGATAAGGACTTCACTTAAAGATGAGTTTCAAAGTCAACCGTATTTACTGTTTTGCAAACATGTATTGCATTGCGTTCTCCCATTCAGTGCTTCAGTTTATATCGATTATAATAGTTATCCATCTCTTGGATACACAGCCACAGAGTCAACCGATTGCTTAAGGCTTCTTCAATAGTACTCAGAGAGAGAGAGACAGACAGAGCTGCACAGGTAGGCAAGTAAAGAGTTGACCAGATTTGAAGGGAATGTAGGGTTGAATCACTTTAGGAAAAAACTTGTATTGAATTGAATCTAATGTGAAACACAGACAATAATTTTGATTGCAATACATGTGTAATACAGCGCCTAATAATTTGTTTTAAAGATAATATGTCAAAAATAAAAGGGGTTTGTAGTGGATGTGTATTTTAATAATAGATTTGCAAACCTGCCTGACCCTCAATGCTTGAGTCAATACCAATGTGCGATCAAACAGACAGACAGACAATAATTTTCAAAATGATCTGCAAATAAATGAAAACCAAAATTAAAACAAGGAGTGAATCTCACGCTCTGTTCATTAATCTGACCCTTGAAGTGATGATACAATATGTGAATAGCAATTATAATCCTCGCCTCACAAATGCCCCTTACATTGTAATACCCCTTTACTTATAAATATTCAATACATAAATATATTTATATATGTTATCCAATAAACGCATAAATTTTTTGCTCTTTAGTTATGTAACTCTTTATCTGTATTTTCGGTCTTTTATTGTTTCACTTTATTTTTCAATCCATAAAAAATTCAAAACCATTTTGTTGTGAATTCATTTCAATAATAGAAACATAAAAAACATAATAAAAATTTGTAAACACAACCGAAAACTCGAATTCTTTAAGCCTTATCTCAGACTATAATCCAAGAGATTATGTGTCGAAATGTTTAAAAGTTTTTTTTTCAAATATATTTTGTTATAAAAATTTCTCCACTATTGCAGTGGTTTCTCAAATATGAGAATTATTTACGAGTTTTTCCGCAAATTTAATATTTACTGTTAATTACAAAGTGTGATAGAATCACCCCTAAGGGGGTATTCCGTAGAAATAATTCAATAAATTATACTAAACCCTTAAATAATAGTTTTATTTGAATTCACATTCATTTGTTGCAATTTTTAAACCCTTAACACATCCCAAATCCTATTTAATCTATTTCTCAATCGTTTGTTTAAAAGATATCATCAAATAAAACACAATTTAAATAAACTCTCATTTCATACATAATGTGCTGAAAATAGTTCACTAAAAGAATAGATTAATTGTTTTTTGTTTAAAAAATGTTAAGATTTTTACCAAATATTGAATATCTGTTCAGGAATTTAGTATAACTTCAAATAAAGTTTAGTACAAGCAAAGGGTCAGCAATCCTGGGATAGTTTATTGAAAAATGAGGACATTAGTATGGATTCTTGATACATGGTAAATTTATTCCGTACTCTTGTTTACCACTGTTGGGTTAGAATCGATTTCATTACAAATAACTTGAAATAAGATATTATTTTATTAATGAAAAGAAATTTTTAGACACTTTTGACACTAAAATATACAGAAAATATAAAATGATTTTTTCCCTCTCTATACACAAGAGTTGTCTTATTTTGCAATTCATTATATTTAAAGGATTAAGTGTTTGATAACAAGCTTTTGTATAAAAAGCAAAAATTTCATTCAATCTAATAATCAGTCTATTGTTGGGCTATGAATAACGAGTGTATAGACTGAAAGACATGTATAATAAATGTGTTACAAGTCTTAGACATTTGTTATAATTTAGCAAAAGGTTTGATAAACTCTTTTCACAAGAGAATGAAAACAAAAATCATTTTTGAGTTATTTTTTTATTCAAATACTCTTAAGCTTAAAATGTTTTTTTCATATCATATAAAGAAAACGAAAGGAAAGGATATCTTGAAATTTATTTTGAAGTTTATTTTGATAACATTGAATGATATCTTCAATCTTCTGATCCAAACCCCAGTCAAACCCCCTTCCAGTTTAGGCTGTGTGTGATTCAGTCCCTTAGTTGTGGTCAAAGTCCGGATCTGATTATGAAATTAGAAAAATAGTTACAATTTTTTTGATTTTAAACTTAAACTCAAAATTTCGTAAAGAATTTCATCAAATATTTCACTAAAATTAAAATCTCTTTGTGTTTTCGGCGAAACTATTAGACATTAAATAATCTGATTATTTGGTAATATATATGAGTTTTTAAACACAAATGCTTTGAATGTCAACAAACTTTACACAAACAAAAAATAATTCAACCTTTAACTAGGGTTTACGTGAACTAATCTTGGTCATTTAAATTGATTGTAATTAAAAATGTCATTTCTTTAGTTTTGTTTTGACTCAGTTGAGACATTCAAGTGTTTTATTGTGAGAATGTATTCAACGCTAAAAATAATTTATTTGATTTAATGTTGAAATAAAGTGATATAAAGTGATATAAAGGGATAATTTTGAGATTAATTATCAAATATGTTATCAAATTTGAATCAAAATCAACAGAGGATAGCAATCTTTTAATCGGCAATATATAAATAATAAATATAACCTTGTTGCTATTCTCCAGTTTTATTAACAATTTAATTTATTAGTCAAACAATTATTAAACAATAAAACAAACATTAATAATGTTTAGATCGGAATCTAAATTCTTAATCACCTGTTTGTGTTCACATACCTGTGCTGCACAGGTAGTACTAACATTATGTTTGAATTAATTAATTAATTAAACGATTATTTTGTTATTCAATTGAATTGACAAAAAAAAATTAACCTTTTCTGACAGCGAATGAAATATTTTTGTTATTCAAAGCATTTTGTTTTGAAATACAATTAAACTAATTATAAAACGAGTTCTTCTCTAATGTTAACTAATTTTATGCAAATTTTATGTTCATTTGAATGTAATTTTCATTCAATTATTCATAAAATTGATTTAAAGGGAAGAAATTATTTCAACTCTTTATTGAATTTGTTATGAATATGTATGTATTATATTTAATGCAGTTTCGTAACCCTTACAACTATTTTGGCCCCTGAATGCCCCCCTGAAAGCGGTACAAGAGATTCACTTCATTCGTAACTATAATTAATTTGTTTGTTTGAACTCAGACTCAAACAAAAAACACATTAATTACTTAATTGTAGTTTTTATTCAATTTTAAGTTATGCTAAAAATATTTAAACATATCGACCCCCAAACGGAAGGGTGGAAAGGGTTAACCCTTCACTACAATCGTTGATTAAAAGATAAATAAAATATTAATTGAATTTTATATAAATATTTATACAATATCTTAATGACTGACTATATTTCACATAAAATACCAGTGCTTGACATCAATACAACTAAGAATGCAAACAATTTTTCTCTGATATTATATGTAATAAATATTTGAATATTTTAAAAATAGTTTTGATTAAAATCCGATAATATTTCATAATCTCATTGAAAAAAAACTCGTGTTTTTGTTTGTCTTTTAATAATTTATTTTTATTATTGAATACAAATTGTTGTAAAAATGTTTTTATCATAAGTTGAGACGAGTTTTACTATAATATGGGCTTATATTCAACATTAAATCGATTTATTGTTTAGTTTTTGTTATTTTTAATCAATTTATTCATTATTTTGTTTTTCATTCATTAATCCCAACGAAATAATGACTCAATATTTCCAAACATTGAATAATAATTAAATTTCATAATTGATTAAGACTTTATAGTTTGGGAATAGTTTGAGATTGCTCAATTTATAAATTTTGTTTTGTATTATCATTTTTATTGTTGAACTTTCCTAACAAACAACACAAAAGTATCCTCAGATGTAATGCCATAAAAGGGTTAATACCATCCAGTAATCAGTGAAACGAGTGATTTCGCACTAAATTATGTCAAACTTTGTTGACATTAAAAAGTCACTCATTTATATGAAAATTATAAATCATTTTAAAAACAATCAAAACAATATTTGGTTTCAAATTTGACCAAGACTCACTTGAATCACTTCTTGCTCATCTAACTGTACATTCATGTATAGAAACAATTGAAGTGTTGAACAATTATAATAAATGTAAACTCAATTAAGACTTTGAAAATAAATTAGATTTCATGTCTGAAATCAATTTAAAATAATTGAAATAAACATTAGTTTTAAAATAAAGTTTAAGAAATAATTAAAAATAATTAGAAATACAGGAAATTTTGAATTATTTTTCATTTGAAGCGGAAATCTATAACAAAGTGTATAATAAAGACATTTTTCATTTAATTTATAAAAAAACATTTCAAATCTGAATTTTCATAAGATTTTTAGCTGAAAACCAATTAATCAGTTGTTAATTAATATCCTTTTAAATCATTATTAATAAAACATTTATATATATTAAGCACTGGTATTGAATAGCTTTGAATAGTATTACCAAAAATTGAATCACTTTTTTCTCTCAAATATTTTATTTCAAATCAAATTTTAATGTAATATATTATATAAAAATATTTTAAGTATGAAATCAATCAAAATTAAGTGCTTTTAAGGGTTGCTTTCGGATATGAATTGCTTGCTTTTGATCATTAATACCCCTTTTGACTGATTTTATTTGATTTGTAGTAATTATATTAAATTTATAATCGATTCAAAGCAACAGAACTTTGGTTTCAATCGATTTAATTCAACAATAAATTAGATTTGAGTCCAACTATTCATAATTTAATGTCAAAAGTAATATATTTTGTATTTTATATTCAAAAATACCCCCTTTTTCGCACACTTTTAATCAATTTATGACAAATTAAATCACTATTTACTGAAAGAATTAAATTATTTTTTGATATTTTCAAAAATATACTTTTAATTGAATTGGTTTTAAGCCTAATGTGAAGAACAGATAAAACAAATTGATTTTAATTTCAATTATGTTTTTTATTAGTAATAAATGTAATGAAAATCACATTTACATCAAAAACAATAAATTTTGAAACTATTTGCAACAAAAAGGTATTTAAATTTTATTGCACTTTAAATCTCTGTAAACAAGAAAATCAGTGCAAAGGAGAGAATAAATCAAAAATTATATTCAAATTAATTCACATTTTATTTTCAAAAATATTAAACATTATTAAAGGAAAGAAAAAAAAATAGTTTTCATGAATAAAATATTGAAATGAGTTTCACATCAATAAGAAATATGTAATGAAAATGAAAAATAAGACGAAAATTATAGATTCAATGCAAAAATTGTTAAATTATATGAAATCATAAGAAACGATGATTTGAACGAAAATATTTGACTAATCGTGAGTTCAGTTAAAAATTTATTATTCATTACTTTGGGGTAAAATATAACTAATATTTAGTGAATATAAGTAAAACATTCATAACATTCAAAACATTTATACAAAAACTTCAAATAATACTCTAATATAGTTAGGGTTTGGGATCAACAGCACAGACCACCCCCGATGACAGTACTCAATAGGCAGTACACGTTAGTCACTGAGCCGAGAGAGTGGCCGATGCCTACACCACTGAGCACTAGTCGATCGTACGTTTAGTTTATTAGTCTATTTATAAGTGACTGAAAAATGCAATTAATATTACATAAAAGTTATTATTTTTTCTTTTACTCCCAACCCTACCTGTGCTCAAGACTACTAAACCAGAACACCGTAACCCTAATTTGTTAGGGCACTTTCAACTTAGGCAACGCTGTAGTATCAGTGCTCAACACCTTTTACTGTATTTTCGCCGGTATTTCAACCCATTGTCGACTAAAAACTACAAATAATTAAGATTTCTTTGTCTAAACTTCTCTAACATTTGCTTTTGTTTCACAATTATTATGTCATAAAATGATTATGAATTGAAAAACACAACTCTTTTAAGCGAAACAATTCACAAGACATTCACTTATATTTCAATTTTAATATAGATTTTCACAAAAACTTTTTCAATGAAACTATTATTTATGAAATTTTATGCGAATATTAATGCTTTCACTTAAAACACTATTTTTAGTTGTTTTCAAAACAAACCTTTGTTTTTATTATTCAATCATTGAAAACATCTCTAACTTCTGTAGAGGAAAAGCATCCGTTCCTCTCAACTAATGGAAAGGGTTTTAGCCGTAAATAAGATGTCATTAAATGTTAAGAACATTTTAAAAGCTCTTATTTCTTGACTCTAATGAAAGAATATCTATAATTATAATAGCAATTAGTTTTTCATAAATTTTCATTAAGTTTTTGCAATTATTTTTAAATGAATTCAATGTTTAATATAAACACAAATGTTGTGTTAACTGACAATAGCTATTAAAATGTATTACAAATTGTATTACAAAATGTTTTCACAAACAACAAGTATTTAAAGGAAATATAAAAAACATTATTTTTTCAAATAAAAAATAATTATATTTTTAACTCTTATGATGAAAATGCACTGAATTTAGACATTGTTTAGTTTATAATTAGACAGCATTTGAAACGCAAATAATAATACAATAAATGAGAAAAACTATTGTATAGTAACTGAAAAACAATGAATTGATTGAATGAAAATCTATTTTTAATTCAAAACTATAACATATTTTAAGTGTTTTTATCTCTTTCTCCGTTGAATTGAATGCAAAAATAAATAAAACTTTTATTTTGTTTTTATTTGAATCCAAAAACCATTTATATCTGAGATATCAGGTCATTGTGTTGTGACTTATCTGCAGAGATCGTCAAAACATTTGGTGATTGATTGGTCTCATGAACTAAATCTGTTTGATATATAGGAATATATACCCTGGGATGGGATGTATTTGATATTCCAGTCATTCAAACAAAATATATCTAAAATTAAAAGTTTTAGATTAAACTCACTTTTGTGCCGAAGATATGCGAAAAATGTTTAAATTTCTAATTAAAATCAAAATATTTGTAAAAATACTAATGTTTTACTTGATTTCATGGTTTGGAAAGAGTTTAGATTAAAATCTAATTTAATTATGTTTTCTCTCAGTTGTCAAACATTTTTCAATTGAAAGGGTTTCGCAAAAAATCGCTTAATTTATGATAATATTTCTTAATTAGTGTACATTTCAATGATTTCAATCAAACCGTAAAACTGTTAATCCAATCAATGTTTTCATATTATATACACATATGTTATGAAATCATTGAAGAAAAACGATTTGACATTTTCTCAATTAATTAATGCATGAATTAAGTGCAAAGACATAACTGTTTTTTTCATAGAGAAACTCAGTTTTCAAAGTCATTAACGTTTTGATTAGGGTTTTAATAGATTTTTACGGAAATGAATCAAAATTTTGATATAAATCTGAAAAAACTGTGAAAAAACCGATCATTCAATGCAAGTGTTTGAAGAGATCTTTGGCTGACTTTAACTTAATATTAAATAAAAACCATTTCAATAGTCACACGATTTTGTCGTCTTTTGCTTTTTGAGGCAATTATTTTAAATTATTATTAAAAAAAAGTTCAATAAATAAAATGTTATATAATATCAACTCAACTACACATTGACTACACATTAACTACACATTGACTACACATTGACTACACATTGACTTAATTTTCAATTCCGGTCACATAATAGTAGACAAAATTTTTAAACTAATTTTTCTCTTAATATTAATTTCAGTGGACTTTCCATCACATGAAGAATGTTCTCATAGTTTTGCCATTAATTTCAACTTTCAATTTATTTTTCAATTTAAAAACTAAATGAAAATTATTTTTGAATTTAATGTTTAAACTGAAAATCATTTGTTTAATTGACTCTAAAATTGTCTCAAAATTGAAACTAATTTTTTGGCAAATGTTCACAAATTTCCGCCAAATTATTGAAATTTTAATGAATTGTTTGCATAATTGTTGCGATAATTACTTTATTATTGATTCAACTGTGCACTGAAATAACATAATATACCTGTGCTCTGCTGCTGGTGCTGTCAAAATGTATGAATTATTTGGTGTCACAATTGTTTATAATTTTAATGAATTGATGAGAAAATGTCAAAAAATTGAAATCTTATGCAACAAAACATGAAAATCTCATAACATTTAAATGATATTTCATATAAAGTCATGATTTTTCTTCATCACAGCTCACAAACAGATCCTGTTTTTGGTGAACAACTTTTTATTACTAAAGATAACTGAATTGAATCATAAATCTGACAATTAATGTAATAATATATAATGTATTTGAAGTAATAGTCATTCAAATTAGTATTCATTAAAATTTTAATGCTTGAGATGTCTGGCCATAAAATAAGGGAATCATATTTGAGTCCAAATTATTTAAATATAATTATCTATTCATTAAAAGTTTTCATTCAGTTTTTGTTGATTAAAATTATAATGAAATGCAAATACGAAATACAGATATCATTGGGTTCTCACCGGTTGAACAGCACAAGTGGTTTAGAGGCAAACAATTCATATCATTAGATATAGGATTCAAAAGTCAATAAATTATATAATTTTTTATACCATTAACTACTTTACCACAGAATCTGTTGCATAGAAAACCACTATTTATTTTATTTTCATAACTAATCTCCAAAACGACTGACAAAACAACGATCTTTAAGTCATATACAATAATAACTCTCAAAAACTCTCTCCAATTCAACAGTTATTTTGTGGGAAAAACTGAATTTCAATTAATGTCTGAATAGATAAACAAAATCTAAACTCAGCCAAAAAAATGTATGAAATGTATGAAATGAATGTGAAATTTTGAATTTTACACCATTTCCTACCTTTCCTGAAGTGTTAACTAATAATAACTTAATAATGAATAATATGTACAAAAGTTTAGTGCAATTCGCATACAGAAAGTTGTAAAAAAAACTTTCCGTAAAAATAGCAAATCCTAAAACATTTCGTCAACCAATTTATAAACACTTTTTTATAGCCCATAAAAATAATATCTTTAAACCCAAACCTAATCGACATATTATGAAAATAATAGCATTAGTGCCGGTCGTCAGGACTTAACTCTCAAATCATTTTCAACTACTGTTATAACAGGAGAAGAGAAAACCAATTCTTAATTATAGCTAAGAATCTCTAAAATTAATAGTTTTTTTGGGAATTTATATACAATTTTATTATGAGTTTTGTCTCACATCTGAAGCCAAAGTTCAGGCGATAGTTAAAAATATGTTATTATTATTAGTTTGAAAATGTTTTCTACAGTGAAAATAACTGTAAATTGATTTTACATTCAATAGTTTTAAACCAAAATATTCAGGAAATCTTCTTCAAAAAGGTTTATGACTTCCACTCAAAGTCTTTAAGATATGAATACCATTTAGTGGTTGACATAAAACTCGTCTAATTTTCTCTACAATTAATGATAAGAAAAATTAATTTATTTGAACTGAATTTACAAAACTATTAATTGCTGGATATCTTTGACATTTTGATGATAAATGAAATTTTAGCTCATTTTTCAATCATAGTTTTGAATCATATTAGGAGTGCTTTGAAGTAGTCGTTAGAGTTTTAAGATCATTAAGTTATGACAAATACAAAAAGCACTGAATTTTTTAATATTTACAAACTTTTTAAATGATATAAAATTACAATAAGAGGTCTAATAAGACCTATACTGAGACCATCCTGTATATAAATAATTCAAACTATTCTTGGTCAATAATTGTTATCATTAATCATAATAATGATAATAATGATAATGATATTGTTCTCAACCTTTTTCAGGTGAAAAAACTTATAAAAATGTATAACAAAAAGAGTTTTTTAATGTCTTTTTCATTATTTAAATTAATTTTGTGCTAAAATTTATTGTTTTTACAAATTATGACTAAAATTGTGTTTATTTATGTGTTTTTTGTTTTTGTTATAGTTTTGTGATTTTGATGAATGATTTCCTTTTATAGTCTTTAGTTTCACAACAAATCCATTATTTAATCACAATTTGTCATAATTTCACATATATTTCATTGAATTTTATTCTTAAGCGCAAAGTCTTTGACTCAATTTGATGTCAAAATATTAAAAAATCATTTATTATTTTATTTTATGTTAATTTTCTTCAATTAAGTGATATCCAGGAGTAGTTATAATTCAGCACTTATTCAAAACTTTGTCAAAATAATCAAAACATAAAATATTTTTTTAAATTTTACTCTTTTTTCCGACAATTATTCAAAAAATATTTTTCTTCTTTTGAACTGAAAATTTAAATGAAAGCTGTTTTTCAACAATAAATTTTCAAAAACTTAAACCAAAGACCTCTTAATCTGAAGAATAATAACTCTTTTTGTATTTATTTTTGTTATTTAACGTCAAAATCAGTTAAATTTTTCGCTTTCCTTATCATCACTAAAAAAACTATTGATATTTAATACTAAATAAGATATAAAGACTAAGCAATCAATTGCCATAAAACGATCTTTTCTTCAATTTATACTTGTGTTTCAGGGGTTTTATTATTTTGATTTTTATGCATTTAAGGTATAATCACTTCAATTAGTGAAATGACATTTTAGTTATAGTGAAGAAAAGCCATTGAAATTAAACTTAAGATAAGTTTTTCACAAATGATTGCTTTCTTTTGGCATTCAATTGCTTTTTTTGATAACTTATTTCAAAAGTCATGTAACTTAAGGTTTTCTAGACTTAACAATGTCAGTTTATTAATTTGAATAATATGTAAATTTAAACTTCAAGTAAACATTTTTAGTTGTGAATGAAATTCAATGAAATATTTTGTAAATTTCGCCAAAAATTGCATTTACTTTACATCAAAGTCAACCCAATTTTGGAAATTCAAGTCAATCCATGATTTCTGCATTTTTTCAGATCTCAATCTGTTTCGCAGACAAACCCAACAAATATCAAATAATTTAAGATATCTTAAAACATATTTTGATTTTTACTTCTCTCTCAAACAAATGTCAGTTTAAGGGTGAGAACACTGATATTCAATATCACAGAAAAAGTTTTATTTATATATGAAATTTGAAAATCAAAATCTCAATCAAAAAAAATCAATTCAATTGATGTAATAATTGCCACAATTTGACAAAATGTACTAAAATTTCTATAATTTGAGTCAAATTTTACAAATAGTTTTGCAATACTTGAAGAAAACACTAATTATTTAGAAAATATTTGCAAAATTATTGGTCTTTACTTATAATTTAAGTATATTTTCACAAAAATTTGATTTATATTTAGTATTGAATTTCATATACACAATGAAAACGTGATTTGATTTCATTACACAAGAATTTTATGCAAATATAAACAAAAATATAATAAAAACTTAATTCAAGACAAACACTAAAACACTATTAATATTTCGATCAAAACTATGATAAGACATGAATCGGAAGCAAAGTTATGTAATAAATAATAAATATTAACATTTAGTTGAGATAATTGCACAACAATGTAAATACCCGGGTATTTGCATTGCACTTGATTTACAGTCACAACCGTCACATCAATTAAATTTATTTAATGGTTAATGAAGTTGAGCTGAAAATAAGTAAATTATTAGCAAATTATTAGTTAATATATAATATATTATGATTTGAGACAATCATTAAGATATGAATTATTATATGATTTGCTTTTACTTAAAGTTAACTTTTGCTAACATTTCAATCGTAAATGAAGTTTACATTTGATGTCTTCATAATAACGAAATCATATAATTAGTGATTCATTTGTTATTTATTATAAATACAACTAATATATGAGTGCTATTAACAGCAATTAACTATTAATCAGAAATACACAAAACAAAAATCTTAATTATCTTTGGGTTTGACTTAAACTTAGCGTTAGTTTGCATTCAAAGACACAAATGATTTTCAAATCAAAACTTTTAAACAGATTTTTAGTTTTCATAGTTTTTATAGTCTTTTAATTTGAAATAATTTCTCCGTTTCTATATATTAACCAAATTTTGTTTTTATATATAATTAGGAAAAAAACAACATTTGAATAAATAATGTAATTGTTTTTCAATGAGTGTTTTTCTCCTGTTCCTCCTAATGATAAACTACGAAGGGTTTGATCCCTTATATCGTAAATATACATCTAAACAGTGTTTAAAACTTCACTATTACTTAAAATACCATTTTATTGATGATTAATGAGAAAGCCTCACATTTTATGCCCCTGAAAGACCAGGATCATCTCTCGAATTAATGGTTAAATAATTGATTTAAACTTTTATTTAATACCAATTCATAAGAGATTATAAACAGAGAAAACATTAAAATGTTTTATATGTGAAGAAGAAGTGAATGAAAACAAAGAAAACATTTTTAAATCAAATAAATCTTTTCATTTGAAAAAAGAGAGCATTTATTGGGGTTTTCACTGAACATAGAGTTCATCGGACTCTCACTTTCGGTGCCCACAAAACATTGTTATCTCAATCGCACTCTCATTGTCGGTCTCAACAAAACAGTGAAAATGAAATTTTTATATTTTATGAACAGTAAGGGTTAGTAAGGGGTAAGGGGTATAATATTAAAATGTATATTATTTACTGGTTTAGTGAATACCAATTATAACCACTTTTTAGGCCACCAATAGAGCAACAATGAGTGGTAGACAGAGAGAACAGATAGCTTTTAGAGGAAAGGTAGATGAGGTTCACCACCCAATGCATGTACGGATGATAACCAATACATTAGATGTGCTTTTAGTCTGATCTTTAAATTTGATATCAAATACTGTTTCCTTTGGTTTGTATACAGAAATTGTGATAAAAGAGAGTTAAAAGTGAAACAAAAATCACTGAAAATAAAGACTTAAAGAAAGTTTTAAATCAGTTTTAGTCTCATATCGTGTCTGAGATGTAATGAACTTTCAATTGAAATATGTTTTAAGAATCAAAATCTTTCTTAAGTTTCATTGACATAAGATTCTTGCCGCAGATGAGCACCGGGACTGATGCCTGGCCTATGACAGCGCTATTTCTTACAACTACTTAAACTATAACTATATATCTAATGCTAATCTCGATTACAGTTAAGGATTTTTATCAATCGATTATTAGTTGAAAGAAAGTAATTATTGATTGAATTTTTAGGTTTCACTCATAGCTTATGCGATGTTATGTCTAATCTCAGAGTCATTTATAACAATATTTTTTACGAATAAAACCATAAAATAGTTATTAAATACTGTCTTAAAGTCTTTTCAATGCTAACCATCAGAGCTATCAGATTGGGATCAGATTCAAGAGCTATGAATAATGGTCTGAAGACTAACCACTAAAAGCTAATCAATCAAACTATTGACTGGTTTTGTGTTCACAATCACTGTTTCTCTCGCTTTTTCAATGCATGCCTTCAAATGCGGGGATATTTTATGCCAACAAATCATTTGTATTTCAAAACGATTTATATTTCATTAGTTATTAGAAGTTTATATAAATTATAATTATATTGAATTCAAAGATAAAATTGTTTGCATTTTATTGTAATTGTGTTTCAGTTGTGGACACAGACTCTCAGTCACTATATATTTAATTCAAATTAGATTTGAAGTAAAAAATTCTTTCCTTATATAACATTCCAGATGTTTATCGATATGATTGTATTGTCGGTGCAACTCAAGTGACCCAACACTGTTCCACTGTTTTCTACCTGTGCTTCTTACCGGTGCTCCGAATCACTTCAGTTTAAAGCGAATGCTTTTTGAACCATAATTTTTGTGCTGAAAATACAATGATTTATATTTAAAATTCATTTTTCGTCATAATATGTATAGAAATTAATTAACGATTCAATTGATCGCTAATGCAATGCATTTCAATTGCTTTCAATTCAGTCTATGGTTCAGCAGTTTTGTTGGCTTTTATTTTTGTCAAAAATCAAATCATCACAACTATTCCCATATGTAGACAATTGTTGACACCTCTGGATGTTTCCGTTTTGTATTTCCATGATAATTTTCTTCCAATGGTCCAATTTTACTTATTGGTGGATACACTTTATCTCAACAACGAGAGAGTGTACTGCTATTCAGAACTACAGTCAACAAAATATAAAGTATTATCAAATTAAAGCAAACTAAACCTGTAAAAAAAATAATTTTCACTTATTGGTGGATACATTTTATCTCAACAACGAGAGAGTGTACTGCTATTCAGAACTACAGTCAACAAAATATAAAGTATTATCAAATTAAAGC
>JAQGAT010000899.1:0-20921 GCA_034687845.1 Pantelozetes paolii
CTCTGACCGGGACACTTCCATTTTGGTCTTAAACCGGGACAATCCCGGTGGCACCTGGACATGTGGCCAGCCTGGTTTTAAGTAACGAAAATTGATTAAAAAGATATGTCTTTATAGTCAGTCATCAAAACTAAAAATATTGAAACAGTAAACTTCAGTCGTAATTAAATTTTGAAAGGAAAGTGGTTTTTACAGAATATTAAAGAATGTAATATTAAATGAATTAATGAATTGATCCAGGGTTAATTTATCCAAAAAAGCGTGAAAGTCTTTGAAATACCGAAATCAACTGAAATAACATTTGTTTGATTAAAGTGCCGAAAGAGTGTCTCTACTCTGTAGACAGTGATTGCATTAATACTTGTCCTTTCAGTCAATTCCCAGATTACATGAAATAAGATCTGTTATATTCAGTCAATTTGGATCTCAGATCGATATTAAGACTTAATAATGAAGTAATAAAATCATTGAAGTTATCGTTATATCAAAACATTTTTCTTCATTTCTTAGCAAAAGATTAGACTTTTGTTACAATAATTCAATTCATTTCATCAATAATGACAAAAATTAATCAATATTTCAGTAAATAAGAGATGAAATAAAATAATAATATTATCCTTCAACACAATACTGTATAGTATATCAATAAAAGTACATTGTTTATCTGGAGGGCAAATGTACCACAATGAAATACATTTTTTACGGTTTAGTTAACTATTTATTAATTGAGAAAATATTTTTATATAAAAGTATTGTTTCATAACTTTTCAATTCAATTGAGTTTTTATATAAACAATTAATAAACAAATTCTTCAATCGATCGATGAATTCATAAATTAATAGATTTTTCAAATATAAATAAAAATAACAAATAAAGCAATCATTTTGTGATTTGAGGTGCGATTTGTTCAAAAAATATACGATAAGTCCAACCGCCTGTTATAAACCCAAAAGTGATGGCCAAGTGCTGCGAAAGCCACCAAAAATTGTAATTCAAGTCACTATTTGATTAATAAATTAAAACAAATTCAAAGCTGTGTTGAATACAAACTCAAACACAGGTTTGACTCCCAGCCAAAGCGCAGCGTAAAGTTTTGGCCCCAAATCTCGAGCTAAAGATTTGATTCAAATTTTATTATTTGTAAAAATCAAATGAATTGATACCCGGGTTGATTGAAACGCCACAATTCAGGTAAAATGTGAGCAAAACTCCAGAGAAACACACTATTATGTGAATCGGCTGAGCACTGGCGGGAACACCGTTGCCATAATGGTCTCCAATAGCCGACATCATTAACATAAACACAAAACATGACAAAAATCCGTCTAATATGGCAGTAGTGGTAGTAATGTTGTCATGAGATTGAGTGACAAATGTCTTCTTTATCATCTCATTGTGAGTGAAATTCCCGGCCGTCCCCTCATTGCTCGTCATTTGTTGGTTATATAACACTAAAAATAAAATAATTCACATTAAATGCAAATTCAAACCAATTTTTGTAACAAACGATGTGTGAGTCCGGCCGAACAGAAAGCACCCAAATATTGTGCGGGAATGTAATGCAAGAGTTTTCTCCTTAAATTGATATTTCATTAAATTTATCAAAAAAATAAATAATATTTTGATAAATACCACGAAATCTTAGACATTGTCGCCAATGTAAGTGTCATCGAGGGGTTGAAGTGACCGCCTATTCAGTCAATCAATGATTATATTATCAAAATTTATTTATTATAAGTTATGTCATACCAGTAATATGACCAGTGAGCATTATTGCTCCCACTAACCCACTGCCCCAGGTCAGTGTGATTACAAGAATATTAAGATTAGACAATTCTATTAAAAGGGATTCTTCGCCTTTGAGTCTACCTTTCCCCTCTTCACAATATAATTCACCTTTTCTGCAGTCATTGTACTTATTTACAGCAGTGGGTGAGTAGACCAAAGTTGCAATTACTCCCGAAAAGCCAATAAACTAAACGATATTTTGATTAATATTTATTGAATAATAGATTTGAAAGGAAATGAAACCAAAAGAATAAGAGTTCCAAAAAATTCGGCCAAAAATTCCTGAAGTGTTTGCGGAATGACTGCAAGTCTTAAAGCCATTAGTGATATGAGTTATGATTTCAGTTATAATTGAATTGTTTTTTGTATAAAATTCTTAAACTTTTATAAAAAGTAAACTAAAAGTTGATTAAAACTAATGATGTTTTAAATGTGAATGTCTTTCGCTAACAATAACTACAAAATACAACACAATTCAATTGAAATCAAAACTTTTCACAAAAAAAATACAATTTCAATAACAGCTCGAGAGAAAGATATTACCATTGATTTTATTTGAAACAAAAGAGAAGTTCATTGATATCCAGGTTCATTTATCAACTTTTCATTTTTAAACCTTTTCTATAAATAACAAACAATTTATTTCAATAAAAGTCTATTTTTCAAAACAAAACTGAATTTTGATTATAGCATAAAGTTTTATGACTTTAAAGTATACAAAGCATTGATATATAAACAATAGTTATATTGAATTGAAATTTCATTATTTTCAAAAAACACTGAATACACGCTCTTTGGGAATACCCTTTCCAGCGATAGCAAGGGTATTCTTAAAACAATAGAAAATTCATTCAATATATAAAAAGTCAAATGAAATGAATGTTAACTTAAAAGGGAATGAATTTTAAAATAAATTTAAGATTAGAAAAGATTAACTATTTTTTAACTCCAAATCCATTGAATACACATTTAATACACATTTTTCAAAATAAATCCCTTTTTAATGATCAACAATACCTTTAAATATAATAGTTATCTATGAATTATGAAGTAATAAGTTACCCTGGCATCATTTATTCAATTACAATCAATTTAATCTTTTTATTGGATATACAAAAAAAATATGTAAATTCAGTGTAAATATTAATATTATACTTAAAAAGATTGCTTTCAATTTATAGCTAACTTTGTTTATCTTTAGACGGATATCTCATACATCTCCTCAAACATATAATAATCAAAATGATTTAGTAATAGGTATTTACCCAGGAACAATCAATGAGTTGGAATAATTATTAACAATTCTGGCGTTTCATTGAAATTTAAACCAATGATTGAATATACAGTAATTGTAAAAATATATTTTATATACCAATGAATTGAAAGTGAATTTCAAAAGAGTAAACAAAATATTTGTTAAATGTAAGCAATAAATTGCAAAAATATTCAAATATTAGCATAATTTCAAATAAAATCAAAATGTTTGCCAAAAATCAAATTTTAACAAAGAATTGAAAGTTTAGTCAATTATTAAAGAGATTTATAATAAAAGTATAATTTTGTTAAATAATTCAAATTTTCTATACATTTTATAAAGAATATTTATAATTGAAATATTTTTATAATAAAAAATAACTCAAACGCTTATAATTTAATATATTTTATTTTCCCCTGTTTAAAATTTTGGTAGATAAACCAAATGAACTCACCAATTAGTCATTAATTATTCATCATTGAATTAATAATAGTCATAAATATTTGTATTTATTTAAATGTTTTTAATAAAAATATAATTTGAAGTTTTCAGAGAAATATTAAAAACCAAAACAACAAGTGATTTGTAAAATGATATTAAAATTATTTTTGAATTCAAATTCAGTTATAAATAATTAGTTCTAATGATAAAAACATTTATATTCATAGCTGTCTTCATAGCTGTCAACAAATGAAATGATGTCAACACTTATTGTAAACTCAAATATAAGTTATTTTCATACAATTAATGGTTTACTTTATATTTCAATCAATATCTCAATGAATGAATAAAATTTGAATTTCAATGAACGATAAAAATCAAAATATTTTCGTTAAATATTTGAATTGAAGTCAATTTTATTTATTCAGACATTCATTTAAAAATATTATTGAATATAAGATAAGATTTCACTGATTTTGACTGAAATTAACTTTTCCTTCATTTAAGTGACAAATTGATGGGAAAGGGATGCTAAGGATAATAGCACACGACGTAAGTTTGAAACTGAAAATATATTTTAGTTAATTATAATTTGATGTCTCAGTGGAGTCCGTATTCAATAATATACAAAACAAGTGATTCCCAAATAGCAGTGAAGGGAGTGATGGGTCATCTCTTAAATATACTCTTCAATAGGAGAAACATTACTTACAATGTAATACAAAGTGATGTGAATTTGGGAACTCCATTACCAAACCATTGTTGGACAGGAATGAGTGGTTATTTACAGAGGAATGAAGTGGACATTATGTTAGGCCCGCCTTTAATGAGCTCTGAAAGACTGGGAATAATGGACTTTTCAAAACCCCTTATGTTTGACAGAATCGGTATTTTAAGTCAATTTTCAGACACAAACCCGTCTTTCGATTACTTGAGAGGATTTGATTCAATGGTTTGGTGTCTTATATTCATTTCATTTTTGGTTTCATTTCTGTTACTCACTATTAATGACTGGCTTTTGTATGAAAACAATATTTACAATTCAATCAATGCTTACATTCAGTACTTTTTGGATATTATATTTTCAACGAGTAATCAAAATATAATTAGATTTTATTCATTGAATAATTGATTGCTTTTTATAGGTTCGGACAAAATCTGGGTTTTCCCGAAGAATCGCATAATATCCGGGTATTTGTTATTAAGTGTTCTTTTGCTTACAATTATGGCTAATAATATGCTTAGCGTTGACTTAGTTGTCAATAAAAATAGAGATTTAATAAACAATTTAAAGGACTTATCAAAAGTCAGTTCATGTATACCCGTCTCAGTTGAGAACACATTGAGTGGGTTTTTATTTTTGGTCAGTTGTCATAAATATTGAACTAATTTAATGAACTAAACATTTATATCAATCCTTAAGTCTGCGGCCAATAACACAGATTCAATGACCAATGAATGGGAACGACTGGTCGGACAGAAGATGATTCAAATCAAAGAGAATGAGAGCACAGAAGAGCTTTATATCAGAAGATTAAGTGCCAAACAGTTGGCGTATGTTATGTCTGAAACCAGACTAATGACAGTTGCAATGAGTGCCTGCAAACTGCAATCTCAAACAGCGCTATATATCGGTAACGAAAAAATTCATTTAATGCCCAGAGCTTTGGGTCTCTCCAAGGTATCAATCAATTCAACTATTAAAACAAACATCGATTGGGATGTCATTAGGACTCAGAGTTCAGGTTTGTTTGACTTATGGATGAAACGCGCAGTGAATGAAAGTCTTTTGCAATGTCTTAGGACTGAAGAAAGTTTGACAAAAAATGAAACAAATTTTTTGTTTACTTTAAAAACTTTTACAAAACTCTTTGAAGTAATGATTGGTTTATATGTTATTTCAGTTGTGTTTCTATTCTTAGAGATAGGTTTTGGGAATAAAATTCAATTATTTGTAAAAACAATTAATTTTTCAAATAATTAAATGCATTTTACAAACAATTACATAAATATTGCAAACAATTGTTTCCAAAAGTTTTATGACATTAACAAAAAATTGCTAAACATTTCAAATATTTAATTATTACTTAAACAACTTTTCAATAATATTTAATGTCTTTATTATTGAACTTAATGTTAGGTTTTACGAAATAACCGATGATTTATTCAAAAATTGATTTTCAGTTTCAATTAAAATATTTATTGTTTTTTTTATTAAATTAAATAAAAGGGAAATAATGTTTCAATAAATGAGTTGTGAAATCATTGTTTAAATTTTTAAAAATTAAATTTTGCCAAACATTTCATAACTCTTATGACATTATTATATTAATCTGTGTTTTGGAAATTATATTTATATTATCTTTCTCCTTGGTTATAAGCAAAAGTATAAATTCATATATTCTGGGTCTCTGTTTTGTTTAGGGAAAACTACCGATTCTTAGATATAAAACAGTTATAAATAAAACCCATTAAACATTTGAGAAAATAATCTCAAATGTTGTTAAATATTTATTGAATAATGTTTTGTTGACATATTTTTGCAAAATTGTTTGCTTTCTTTAGTATTCTTACAAAGAATAGTGATTTACAACATTTATGACTACTGTATAATACCTGTGCTATGGTTGACAGTCAAGTTCTGTGATCATGATATACAGGTATATAAAGACAAGATATATGTGAATCGATTAAATACTTATTACAGAATCCGATGAATGACAGGAGTTATACAGAAATATATTTTATTCAAAAAACAGTGGAATTTTATATATTGAATACAATATGAGAAATGTGTTGAAAATATATGAAAGAAATTCAATTAAACTTCAAAACCATTTAATAAAACATTAAATTTAAATAAAAATTGTTTTATTAGAAAAAATATAATTTAATTAAAGGAATATATCATTAAATGTGTTGTTAAATGAAATCAATGAAACAAATGTCACTTTTAGTAACACATTTCGTGACTACAAACCATAAGTGACTTAATTTTCATTAACGAGAATAACATTAAAAGCAAATAATCATTAAAATTGACAATAAGTTTGTCAAACATTTCTTATGTTTAGAAAACTATTTAATTAATAAAAATTTCCTTATATTTTATGCATTAATAAAATCATATATAAAAGAAAAACTGATTATTAATTCAATTTATTTCAGAAAAATATTTTCATATATTTTGTTCACAAAAATAATGAAAAGGTTTTTATTTGCTTTAATTTTTTCATTGTTTCGTGAGTTTTATTACAATTCAATGAAAATAACAAATAATCAAATCTTATTCAAAAATTTAGTTCAATTATGTTTGAGTGCAGACAAGGCATGCAATATGACTGTAGAGGACGCGGATCAATGCTCAAGAAAATTGATGTTTTTTGGAGACAGAGATCATCTGATCCCCGCTAATGATGGAGAGATGGACAAGTATTGCAGGTATTATTGGTTTTATTTAAATTTTCAATTAATTTTAAACATAAAGCAATTGTTAAACAAATAAATGAAAAATACATTATATTTGACTCAAAAATATAAACAAAAATATTAGAGTAAAATATAAACTCTTTTCCTTTCATTACATCTCTTTCTTTGTCTCATAAATGAATGTCCATTAAACACAAGTAAATTATTGGACGTCATGTCTCAAACATGACATTTGGTTTCAAATGTTTTAATGACTATATTTGAGTTGATTTCTCTAAAACTTAATCTTAATTTTAGAAATGATTTGTTTTTAAACTTATTTTTTATTTTCTATAAAATATTTTTCATTAAAAGAGCACTTAATCGCGAAATATATGCAATAATTGATTATATATTTATGGGATTTATAGCCTAATGAAAGAAGGGATTCGTTGTATAAGACATTACGCCAGGAATTGTTTGCCTGCCTTTCCTCAACAGGTGTTTGGGATGTTTGCTTATGACGCCAAGAGTGTACTCAGAGCACAGTGCAAATCACCGGATGTCAGGGCAGGTATATATCCCAATAACCAGGAATTTTGTGTCAGTTGGCAATGCAGTAAAGTATGATTTGAGTTGTTGCCTACATTGGACATGTAGTTAAGGGGCTAAACAAGCTAAAAACTTAAAGGATATTTCACTTTATTGTCAACTGACACAAAATTTCTGACCATTGGTATTAATTATAAATATAAAACATATCTCTCCCCTTCCCTGTGTCTCCTCTGTTGTATATGTTAGACATTTTAACAAAATTCAGAGCTCTTTAGGGAAAAACAAATTTAATATCATTTAAAGAAAACTTTTTTATTGAATATATTTTTGAAAAGCGTTTTAATTTCAATTTTATTTATTATTGAAAACAGTATTCATGAAACACGTCTCCTGTTTCCTACCGAAGCCAGCGATGGAACCCTTGCACCTGTGTATGGATAAGTATATTTTGGACCTGGATGTGATCCGTGCACACGACCCCAATTGGCGAATACCAGGGATTTGTTGCGCTTTTCATATATTTCAAGACTGTATTCATAAAAGCACTCAAAGTGTTTGTGAAAGCAAAACAGGTATCGAAACCGTTGACTACATAATGAATATCATTAACTCAATGGTAAGTCATATAAACATTGAATGAAATAAATCTAATGTTAAACACAATTTCATATAAGACTGACGATGTGCTGGATTTTACGTGTGGACAGTATGACAGTGTGGACAAGTGTGACAAACATATGGATCAGAGTTTATGGACTGAAATGAAGAAAATTAAAAGTGCAGAGGAAATGGTCGCTCAAAGAAGTAAACAGAAGTTCTTCTCTCCCGTTCCCGGTTTGGTCGCTGTTATCACTAACTATGAAATGTAGACTAAATTTATTATAAAAAATCAATATTTGTTTTAAACTTATATTTTATATGATTTTAATTTGAAAATACTTTTTACGATTCACTTCTCAATGAATTTATTCGCTATTATTGGGAATATTTTTATAATCTATAAGAAAATAACAAAAAAAATGTTTAATAAAAATCAAATATTTATATGTTTTGTATGTTTTGTGTTCAATAAGTCAATTGAAAATTGCAAAACAATAATGAATTAGATTTTAAAGGTTTTGTCAAATGTTTATGAAATTTATATATAATTTGCGAAAAATGTGAATCAAATCTGATATTTGAAGACTAATTGGATTTCACAGACAATATGTCCATTCATTTGATGCACTTATTTAGCAGTTATTTATAATATAATAGATTAATGACATAAATAAATGAAAATCTTGAGGCATAGGGACAGACAGACCAATAACTAGTGGACAGACCGACCAAACGGAACAGATTTGGCGTTCAGTTAGGAATGGATTCTTCGTCTGCATAGCAGAGGTTGCGTTCGAGTCGGTCGCCGGTCTTCCAGCGGATCCTCTGCTCGTAGTAAGCGATCACCAGTTGTGGGATCCGATTGTTGGCCACCTCTGCGAACTCAAACGTACTTTTACTACCTTTCCATCTAATCATAACCATAAGCCGTCCATCGGTGGGCCGTTTGGTGGCCCCAAACACTTTGATGGGAACCCATTGCTGGTCAAACCCATTGCCCGGTTCTATGACCTCTATCTCCTCCACGGGTTCGCCGACATGTCTGGCCTCGTATTCATTAATCATTTCTTTACTGCCATCCAAGTTGTCGATCGGTTCCCACGTGTTTTGGTCGGACGGGTAGTTAAACCACTTCACCAAATACTCAACGGTTCCGGAGTTGACACGTTTGGCCACAATGTCCTCCACGTCATAGACCTCTTCAGCCTTTTTCTTACCCTTTCTTACCATAATTACACCCTTTGTATCAAAACTGTGCCTAAAATTGAGTTCAAATTAAAATCATTTTTCAATCATTTGTTTATATTTTTTGTTAAACCAATAAAACCCTTGAATTAAATGACATTAAAAACCCCTTAAAAAGGTGTTTGAGTTTTATATGAATGAAATTTTGGTTTATTTTTATTGATTTCAAACAAAACTTACTTTTATTTAAATATTTTATTAAATATTTAATTAAAACAAAAATTGAAAACACATTTCAAATGAAAATATTATTTGATTTTAAATAATATTTACAAAATTGTTGTCATTTTATGCCAAAAGAGGTCTCTCTTTGGCTTTCAATCAAATCATTCAAAGTCTAAGCATTAACTAAACGTTAAACCAATTAGTGATGTAAAGAAATAGCAGACCTGGATATTATCCATCATATTATCCAGAGGATCACTTGATCATTTTTATATGAACATGTATTTTCATATATCCAGTTCATATATGTCTGTTTGTTGATTATGAATACAGTTTTTGTTGATATGAATAATTTAAAAATTTTCATTAAATGTTTTCTAATAAACTGAACTTGCTTATTTTAAATATAATTTCAATCAAACTTACATTCATTGATATTTCAATAATAACTACAATAGGATTGGGGAAAAGGAAATATATTTTGCTATAAAAATGATCAAGGTCTGTTATTTCTTTACAACACATAAACTACAACTTAATTATGATTTTAATCTGGTTTTCAATTGAAATGAAATATTTGTTTAGTTTTGAATACATTTATTCAAATTTCACGGGTTTTACAAGAATTTACTAAATATTTATTGAAATGTCATTATTATTTAAAAATAATATAATCAATGAATGAATAAAATCATTGATTTTTAAATCATTTTTTGAATTATTGTACTTTTTATTCAATACTTTATTTCAAATGTTTATGAAAATCAATAATCAATTTTCAATGATATGTTAATTCATCCAACAATTTCTGGAAATACTAACAGAAAATCAGTTTTGATATCAATATTAATATTAAATTGAATTTTCAAACATAACAACAAAATTAATCAAAGTTTTGAAAATATTTGATCAAATGTTTGCTTTATATGGAAATAGATTTGCAAATACTTATTGAATATTAAATTAGTCTTTGATATCATTTTTACAAATAAATTTAAATTTAAATAAAAAGCAACAAATATTTATATATCAATAACTAATGAAAATATTTGTCTGAAAAAATAATCAATTATTTAATATACGAAACCATTTAAGCAATTCTTCAAAGAGTTCTGGTTTTCTAAGAATTCATATATTTTTAAATCTTTTTTTTTGTATAATATTATTAATAATTAATTCATTTTTTGCTTTCAGTTATAGATTTTATGATAATCACAAAATATATTTAAATAAGTTAACGAAATATCAATCATTAATATGTTATTAACAAAAATCAATAATTTCCCAGAATTTTGAATTAATTGTAAAATAATTAATAATTTTAAAAATGGGTTTTAAACTGAGTTTTAATTATTAATGTTTTATATTATATGTTAAAAATTGCTTCACAATTGAAAAATTGAGTTTTTGTTCAAAGGATAGATACAAATGCAAACAATTTCTACCCCTTTAGTGATGAAAATCCTGAAAATTAAACATTAATTTAGTTTCAATCCAATAATCATTTCCTATTATCTATTTGTCTGTTAATAATTTAAAATATATTGTTTTAAGAGATCATAAAATGTGTTTGAAATCATTAATATATCAGAAAATGAGTGAAATGTTTTCATTTTATAACAAATGTTTGGAAAAAAATAATAAATTATTTAAAACTGAAAAACAATTTAATAAATGATGACTTTTAAGGACAAAGTGTTTGCATTTCAATAACATTTGAATTAACATTAAATGAATTCAAATCACAAGCGGATGAAGACTTTCTTCTCCTCATTGGTGGACAATCGAGGGTCAGATTGGAATTTCTTACAATTTTATTACTGGGTTTACCCCTATTATTATTGACCAGTATATTGTTGGGCACCGTTAGGCTATTACTGTTTGATCGATGTCTTTGGTTAATGCCATCAACACTTCGTTTTTTGTTCATAAAAAGTGTTGAATTATGAATGAAATCGATGTCAGTCTGAGAGCTATATCGGGTTTCATCACAATTGGAAGTGTAGTCTTCTATTTGGTTAATGTATTCCCGTTTATGACATCTCTGAGCGCACCTACAGTTGCGAAACGTATCCTTCAATGTCTTCACTAAGTTCTTGTTGAAGAACAACACTATCCATGGATTAACACCTAATCATAAGATAAAGGGGTTTGTAATTATTTGATTGTATAAAAAGGGTGGAAAACTTACAGCTGTTTAGACTCGGCATAAGCATAAAGATTGTGATCAGAGGTCCTGAATGTGAGACAAAACTAATTTTAAAAACCAATTCAAAAGAATATTTTTAATCAAAACATATGTATAAATCATATAAAGAGTGGAAATGAAATCGATTTGTGATTTTCCCTTCAGTGAAGAGCACGCAATCGGATCCCTATATATTCAGCAGTGGATATAACTTTGCAGTTAATATTGAATCGATTTATTGTACTCTTATATAAACTACAAGTTTATTACAAAACACTTCATTATATTTCATGGTTTATGACTTGAGATACGGATTATATCTTATAAAAAGATTTCATTGAAAAATGTTTTATGTTTTCAATTGAACTTAAATTTCACAAAAAATACTTTAAATTTGATATTTCCTCAAATCATTGCTCAGTAAATCTCATTTGATTCTCAAAAGATCTATCAAATCAATTGCAATAAACAGTTTTCAACACTACAGGGTAATTGACATTAGAGGGACAACTTCATTCAAAATATACAATTGTTTTGTTATAAAACAGAAATTTTATTCAATGACAGAACTGCTGACAAATTAAATGGCATTTTTGTGTTTATATCTCATATTATGTCTAAAAATAAATTTTTAATTTAAAAGAGTTGTTAAGACTTAAGAGAAGTTAAATTAATTTTATGTAAAATCTATTTTAAGCATAAAATTTGTTTTAATACTAAATTGTACTAGGTCTTATGATAATTGCTTCAAAAAACATTTTCCTTATATTTCAGTAATTTCTCAAACGATTTATTGAATAAATTATTTTAATTTCAATTAAAGTTTGAATTTTTATTTAATTTTATGTCATTTTATTTATAAATATCAAACCTTTTATGTGTTTTCTCTTTTAGTGAAGAAATTTGTTTTAAAATAATTTATTCATTAAATCATTGAATGATAAATAAATTTCTTGAAATAATTTTTGATAATTAGATAATAATTGCATTTAAATTAAATATTTTGTGAAACAGTGAATGAAATATAATTTAAATTTCAATACAGTATTAAAGAAAATCTTAAGATCTGTGTTATTGACTGTATTTGTCCAACAATTCATGCAATAATAAACAGTGAATACAACACTTTTGGCATAAATATAATTGAATGGCATTTATATTGAAATTTATAATTCAAGAGAAGATAACCCGAACTGAATAGGGGTTTAAATTAAGTATTGAATGAAATGCACAAATACTTCAATAGATTTAGTGCACAAAACACTAACCATTTTATTGTTAAGAAAAGTAAGACCAGAAATCGTTTATGTTTTGTACAATAAATCCAATTTTATTTTGTTTTTAAATGCATTGAGTGTTCATTGAAATTGAATGACAAAAAAATTGTTTCCTTTATTTGAAACAATGTTTTATATATTTGGCACTGAATTCCGTGTTTTCTCGAGAAAACATAGAAAATTGATGTCTTAGTTGTCTCAGAGCACTGGGATATGTGGGCTAATGATTGAAAACTTTATATTAAAACAAGTCATCATTTCATTTCAAAAAATATTTCTTAAACTATTTTTTATATCATTTTTTCAATTGAAAGGAAAACTTAAATCAATAGTAAAATCGATTTAAAGATCTCTAAAATTGAAGATTTATTATCAAATCATTGCTTAGTTTTCATCAATAAATCATAATTTCTTTCCCCCTTTGAAGAAATGGATGTAAAAATGGATTATTGCAAAACACAGCCTATAATTACGATATCCAAAACTTACTCAACATTTTGTGACAAAACCGTTGACACAATAGATTGAAGTCTCTGATAAAAGTTGAGTAAATTTTTTATTGATATTCAAAAAACTTTGAGAATATATGAAAAACTATGAAATATATTGATTGATATCATAAAACATATCATAAAAACAATACATTTTTCATTCATACAAAGACAAACATTTTATATCAATCTCTGAATAAGATATTAAGTATAAGAAAGATATATTCAATAAAAGTGTCAATTCCTGAGTAGTTTTCATTTTGCCCTGATCTTATTATTAGTTATAAATCAAATTTTATAATTCCTTCAGAAAAACATTCTAATTATTAAAAATAATTTTAATTTACAAATCATTTATTCCTAATCTTTCTTAATCTTACCTGAAATATAAATATTTAAATTTTTACATACTATGGACAGGTATTATACTGTACCAGGTATAATCCTACATTTGGCTATAACTACAAAATTGCAACCGGGTATTACTTCTATTCATTAGTTTTATACTAAAGTCCTAAATCAAAATAAAAACAAAACTAAATCTCTTTTATTGAGGAAAATTAAAAATTAAATATTTATTCAATTATAAAGATTTTATTTGATAGTCGTTTCAAATGATATATATTTGAAATGAATTGTATTTTATTTTCAAATAAACAATAAAATTTAAAAAACAAATATTGATATTAAACTCAATTTTGTGTTTCATTTGCCATTATTTGTGTTGTCATAAGGACTTGATTTAAGTGTTCAATGAAAGTATATTTTGATTACAATTGACACACATTTCTGTTAAAATTCAAATAAAAATTTTATAATTTTTCATCAAATGATTTCACAATAAGTCATCTCTGGATAAAACAGATCTTAATGTTTCTGATTTCAGACAATTATTTCTAAATCCTTTAAATCTAAGTTTATAAGTGTCCTTGGTATCTGCTGAATACAAATTCCATAGAAATAAACATTTATTTTCATGTAATAAACAAAATTCACAGATATTTTTTGATTTCAAGTGTATTATGTATTCATACTTTTTATCCCAAAAACAGTTTGAAAACTCAATTAAAAGTAATTTTTCATCGATTGGTGAATTGATTTTAAATTTTCATTTACAAGACATTAATCTCAGTCTGATTTCAACAAAAAATAAATAATTGAGTGCTTCAATGTGATATAGTTTTAAACTCATATTATCGTCTCATTTGCCCTCATATTAAACATTTATCAATTGATTAAAGTTTTAATTATCAGTTAAATCTCATTTTCATTCAGTCTTTCGATAAATCTTTAATCAATTAATTTTAAACAATTCATTACTTCAGAAAACCTATAGTCATAGGACTTATAAATAAAATATTAGATATTTCTTATCCTTATATAAACAAAAGGATACGGATTATCTAAAAAAGATTGGAATCGCAAAGATTAAATAAGACAATGAATTAATTGCAATTCAAAAACACTTTTATTAATTGAAAGTTTGTTTTTTATTTCAGTTAATGAGTGAAAAAACATTGTTTACATAATAATCATAAAAAATGAATAATTAGTTGAATAAATGAAATGTTTGTCGAAATCAGTTGAAGAATACAAATCTCTTATCACTAACCCTGGAGTATTTGGTTTGAGAAGAGGACAAACATTTATACAGTATTTCATATTCACTATTGATTTCAACGAGTGTTTGCTAAGAATGAGTAACTTTTTATATAAACAGTTAATTGAATTAAATATACTGTAGTTTTGTGAGCGCCGTATGGTTTAGTCAGTGCTCCTTCACATTTCAAGTGTTCATTCAGTCTGTTATTCCCAAATATTTTTGTTTAAGTCTTTTAATTAAAATAATAATAATAACTATAATTTATCTAAAAGTTTATTAATAATTCAATTATATTTTAATCAAGTTCCTATTTCTCTAACCATCAAGGTAATATTTCTATAAACAAGTATTCAAGTAAACAAAATTCAGTCATCAATTTATTAATTATTTTTAAAACAAAATTAAAATAAAAGTATTTATTATTCAATGAAAGACTCAACAAATTATTAGAAATATTTAAAATTAAGACTAAATTAGGATTAATTGCCGGTGCGTTGAGTGACAGACTAAAAAACTCTAAACATATTCAATCATTTTTAGTTTAATAATAAAAGTTTTTGAAATATTTCAACGTTTGTGCTGATGAACTGAAAATTACATCCTTTTATGTGAAATATTTTAATCAAAAATGGGTTATAAAATGCTTTTCAAAAAAATATATTTTTTGCTGATTTATACAAAATTTGTTAACATTTACTAATATTAACGACATTTTCAACATTTGTTTCACATTTTGATATAATAAATGAGTTTTTAATTTAATTAAAAAATGATCTTTAATTCAAGAGTTTTTCATTTTTATTATTAAATAAAAAACTAAACAATAAATCATTACTTTTAATGAAGTTTTAAGTTTCACTTCATTTAATGTAAATTATAATCAGATTTGATATTATTATTGATTTTCATTAAATGATGAATAATTTGGAAATTTTGATCAAAAAAATACATTTAATTCCTTAATAAATATGAAATCTGAGAGTTCAGTAAATATTTGCTATGAATAGAGGAAAGGGTGTTATATCGGAGATATTATATATTTTTTCATAAGAGCCTTCAATATACAGAAAAATTCAATCAAAAATGTGTCGTATATTTGAGCCAAAAGTAAATTTCATCAAAAGATGAGTTAAATATAAAGGATATATTAAATTCATTAGATTTTGTAATCAAAGGGGGATTTCATTAATGATTTTGATTTTAATTGAAGGAAATTATATAAAACAATACTTTTATATAAAATAATCTGAAAAAATATATTTAATTGTTTAAAAGAAAAGGTTATATATTGTGAAATATTTTTTAATTATTCGTGAAATTGTGAAATAAAGTCATAAAACACACCAAAAACTAATATATTTTTAGTTCTCTAATGAATACTCAATGAAATTTCTTCAACACTAAACATAACATTTGTTTAACTATATATAAAATCAGATTATATTTGAATTTAAGTAAAAAAGAAAATGTTTTTAATGTTTTATAAATAAAATAAATTCAATAAAAATTGTTTTTATTATAAAAAAGATGAATTCAAAGAAGAAATTAAGTGAAAAAAGTGAGAAAAACTTTGAATGGATTGAAAGCGAAAATGGATTCAAAAGACAATAGGATTTGATGCCAGTGTTTGAACAAACAATTGTTTGCTTAGACTTTTAATGATTAATGATATTTGACAGCAAATAATTCACAAGACATTGACTAAGAGTGAAGAATGAATGCCTTTCCTCTCATCCCATACCTAAATAACTGTTTCTTAAGGTTCGGCTCTTTTATGTTATCAACGATTGCTTTCACATATAAATCATTAATTGTATAGAAATTATGAAAAAAATAAATTAGATTTCAATTGATATGACAATAGACTGAAAAGAGAGCACTTGACTTAGACATACCGCTCCAGAATGTTGATGACTGTGCGTCTGGGAACCAATAAGCCCACAATTGGACACAAATGAAAGGCGAGGAACAGATTATGTAACAGACGATTACAACAACAGTTATTTTAATGGTTTTTATCTTAGCTCTGGTCAAACCAGAGAGTGAATGACTCCTTGGGTTATATGTGTCGCCATTTTTGCACCGATCGACAGATACCTCAACTCTTCCGCGTCCTTTAAAACGATAAGATCTGCCGGCAGTTACCAACAAATTGGTTGATCGACCGATAGAGCCGATGGTTGAGGAAGAGGTGGACAGTCGGTCGAAGTCATCGTTTTGTAGATTAATATTGTTTTGTTCTCTTTTATAACTTTTACTCTTTTGGTGAACATTACGCCAAATCTCACGACAAATGCAGACATGAGTTGTCGTCAGTATTACAAGAGGTATAAAGAAGAAGGAGATGGCATACCAGGTCACGTATATGCGCTCTCCATAGGGCTGAAGGGGAAAAGTGCCCCAACAGTCATATGAATTAGTACCCGGGACCTGTTGGTATGCAAATATAAAGACCTGGGGTACACAACATAACAGCGCTATAATCCAAGCAAAGGAAATCATTAACTGACTTCTGGTTGGAGTCCACTGACAGTTGGTTAAGGGATAACAAATGGCTTGATATCTGTCTATTGAAGTCATTACTAACACATAGGACGACAGATAGGGTCCCAGTATTTGCAAAAACTTTATTGTTTTGCACAATAGGTTTCCGCCGTAGAAACGGTAGGTTATATCCCATATAAGTTGTGGCAATACATTGAACACAGCGACCAAATAGTCAGCAATTATTAGATGTAACAGAAAATAATACATGCGATTGATCTTCAGTTTACGCATCAATAGTGCCATCAATACACAGGAATTGCCAAATATTATGGACACAAATATCAGTCCCAGAGTCGCGATCTCGAAGACCGCCAAATGTTCATCTCTAGTGTCACTTGTAGTGACGTTTGGGGCCATTGGTTGTGAAATATTAACTTCAAATTGATTAAACGGTGGAGTAGTTCCCATCGATTCCATAGCACTGGTAGTAAATTATGGTTTAAAATAATAATTGATTTTTTTCAATTGAAAGGAATTTTTTAATCTTATGAGTGATTGACATTCAAGTTATGATGAAATTAAGCTGTAATTCAAACTTAATATAAATAACTTTAAACTTATTTTTTATTAAGTATTTGATGAAAAGTAAATAAAATATTTCTTCACAAGAATTGGGATTTGATTTCAATATAAGACTACAGAAAGCAATGAATCAATTATTTTAAAAATAAAATTTGTTTATAAATGAGAGAAAAAGTTTGAAAAACACTTTATTATTGATTTTGAAGATCTTATATTTGACTTGAGATCTGGTTTTCACTTCAATTATTTCAAATACTTTTTATAAACAATTGATAATTAAAACTGAAAACATTATTAAATAGCACTATATTTGAAGAAAAAATTTATATTAATTCAAACTCTTATATAATGTGGACATAAAGTTGTGTCACATTTGGCACCAGAGCTCTAATCTTTATAAATGGATGAGAAAAGCAATTGATGGCTAAAACGAGTCCACACGAGTCATGCGTCCCATCCATTCATCCATTGTATAAACTCTTTACTATGAGATATACTGTTATAACAAATCTCTGGTCCAATGAACACAGTTTTATATCCGAACACCACTTCCAGAAAATAATTTATATTTATTTGATTAACAATTAGTTTGAAATTGTTTTTCGTGTCTCAACTGAAATAAAGAGTGAATTGTTTATCATTAATAAAGTGAAGAATGAGTTGAAAAGTAATGCATTTTTACAAATGGTTTGTCACAAACAAATGCATTGCTGTTTCAAACGTGTAATTAATGCCAAATAATCTAATTTTTAAATAAATATCTTTTCTGTCTTTCTTTCCTCTAATAAAATGTAATTTAATTTAAATATAAAAATTTGAAAAATTTTTGAACACTTAATGTGTTTGACACTTAACCGGGATATATGTCTCTCAATGTCTTTTTCAGTGAAATATATTTTTTGTTTATTTTAAATATTGAATAAAATTTTAGATTTCAGGAAATATTTGTTATATTTTGAATAAAAGATGAGATTTTTCGTCAATCTTTACATTTACTTAAGGGGCAAGAATGATCAATGACCCCCTGATTGTAATCTCTGTTTATAAGACAGTAAATCCTTTGCAATACTAAACACATATATTGAACAACAGTTTTACTGATGAATTACTAATGAATTACTGAAATTAAAGCAAAAATGTATATTAAATGCAAAGAAAAAAATGAAAAAAAATCGATAAAAAGAGGAAAACATTTATTTTAGTAAACATTTTGCACGAAAAATGCAAATTATTTTGAATTAAATGTTAATTAAGTTTTTTCCAAAAACATAAGATTATCATTAGTTTCAATCAAATATTACATTCAATTGGATCTCAAAAACTCAAATAAAAGTTTATATTTTAATGAAATTATTATTTTATATATTATTTAAAAAGTACACAAAATAACAATGAATTCAAGTATTATTCAATTTATTTGTTTTAATAATTGATGAAAAATTTATGATTTAAGTAAGTGGTACAGAACACCTAGGTAATTGTTTTGTTAATAATATTCAAATGTTTACAGTAATAGGAATATAAATTAAACTACACCTTGGGTATTTATTTAATTAAACACTTAATATTTCACATCTGTAACATCCTTTTCTCAACTCTATTATACAATTGTGATATGAAAGAGCTTGAGAATGATATTGACCCTGTTCAATCCACTCTTCTATCCAATTGTCAAATCAAAACCTTATCTCTTCATAATATTACTTCAATTTATATCAAAACTGTAAACAAAATAAAAAATAAATAAAAAGTACAAAAATATTAAAAGTGAATAAATTTACAAAGAGTTTTGCTCCTTGATCATTAATTAGATTAATTTATCGTGGTAAATTAAAAACCAAATATCAAATGTATATTATTATTTTTTATGTAAATTAAAAACAATTGAAACTCTAATTTCATTCATGAATCGGAAAATTATGAAAATATTTCTGAATATAAATCAAAGAATTTTTTAAATTATAAAAAATCAAATTTTATTTTTAAAATACATTAAAAGTTTAAAATTAGACATAAATTTAAATATTATTTTAATGTAAAGTTCAAAGTATTTCTTGTGATTTCAGTTTTATTTCATATTTAATTCATACGATATTTGTATTATTGATGTGAAGACAGATCTCAAGCGTTTCTAAAATTCCCTTATTTTATATAAATATCAAGAAATGGTTTCAATTGTTAATGTTTTGCAAATAAAAATCAGAAAACATTTGGATCTTATGTTTTGATATAAAGTGATTCAGTCGTCTCTTAATGTTTAAATGGTTTGTTACAAAAATCTCATGAAAACACAATTAATTTCATTTTTTGTCTTTGAATAAAATCAATAACTTTTATAAATCAAACAATTTTTGATCTCATTGTAAAATATTATTTACAAAGATAGGAGCGAAAGGAAATGTATTTTTCCGCTGATCTAACAATTAATTAGTGTTGAAAACAAATGTTATTTTCTTGAAAGCTATGAATGGTTTTATTGCAACACAGAATCTAATTCAAGTTTTTTGGTTCAATTGCTTTGTGCTATGAATTAGTCTTTGGTAAAGCATTTATTATAATTGAAATAAGCAATGTCAAAAGTTTGAATAGTGTTCATAATTGATGCCTCAATAAGATATTGATATCATCCATGTGATTGCCTGTATATACAATTGTATAACCATACTTTAATAATAGAGTTTTTGTTTAAACAAGATCAACTTGTTTCCATTTAATTATATTAAATATTTATATTTATTTCAATGAAATGAATTTAAAAGTTATTTTGAGTATAATATTTCAAATATTTTCAATAATTGATTGAAAGAAATGAATTATAAATTATTTTTTATGAAT
>JAQGAT010000900.1:0-20888 GCA_034687845.1 Pantelozetes paolii
AGTTTGAGGCCGAGAACTTGTCCCTCAACACCACTGTGACGCCAAAGAGCACTGCCTGTGCGGTACCCATTGTGCCCGCGTTGTTGTGATAGAGGGGTAGTGTTAAGTAGAAAATGTCATTTTCGTTGAAATTGAAGAGACGTTTAATAATGACTCCCATATAACAGAACCGGTGGTTACGGATCACCGCAGCCTTTGGCAGACCTGTCGTCCCCGACGTGAATATGTAATAGAGTTTGTCATTGAAGTTGCCTTTCATTAGACTTATGGGCTCTTCAGCTGATGAGTGCTCCAGTAGTTGATGCAGTGGTTGGGATGGTATGGCTTGTGCTTCAGGAACGATGTTATCTCCAAAACTGAAGTAAACCATCGATGGGTTCCTCTCATTAATGGCCGGAAGTATTTCCTGAATAGCTATGAAATTGATATAATGTATGAGTGCTTATGTGTTGTGGGAATGGGTTATGAATTATACATACATTTAGCCAATTGTGGCTCAAATATAACTGCCTTACAGTTGACTACAGTTATAGAGTGTGTCAACGCTTCCAGTCTTTGGTTAGTATTGATGAACGCAGTGATGAGACCCGCTTTGGCTAACCCTAACCACAGGCCAACAAACTCTGGCCGTGTGTTCATCATTAGGGCTACCTCTTGGCCGGAATGGTAGCCCATTTCAGTGAAACAGTTGGCCACTCGGTTAGAGAACTCGTCCACCCGTTTGTAGGTCCAGACCTCATCCCTATAGTAAAACATCACTCGGTTTGGGTGTTTGGCCACCAGTTCTTTGAATATCTTTGGCACCGACTTGTTGTGGCGTTTGTATTGTGTGAGCCATAGTTTAGCGCCCAATAAGACAACGCCAGCTCTAAAGGTGAGGGGTATTTGAAAAATTAGTGAATTATTTATTTAATGATTTCATGTTTTCAAATAAATTTTGTGTTATTTTTATTTTTATCTCAAATTAATGTCAAAAATATTTTAGTAGTAATTAATAATTGTTTCAACACTTATACACCTGTTTTTTAGTTTTATTGTTTAATTTAAGGGGGAATTTCCGACAAAACTAATTTATTAGGGGAAAATATTTTATTACTTTTAATTTAAGACTCAATTTTTATTTATTTGCAAAAATAAGAAAAATATTTGAACCTGGAATTTACGTCAATGAATAATTTACTCATCAATTCAACATTATCTCGATGAAATTGTTTGGTAGACATTGCTTGATATCATTTTCAAAAATATAATACTTTATTATTTTTTGAAAATACTTTGTTTCTAAGAAAAATTCTAAATTTAACACTAATTACAATAAAACTCTCAAAATAAATCTTTAATACAATAATCAATTTATTATTCAATTACACCCTGGTGAGTCATATATCAATACTATGAATTGTTTTTGAGCACATTAAACTGACCCTCATTATTATGTGTAAAGGCGATCAACAGTAATAAATAATTTAATTCAATTTTTTAATTAATAATTAATTTCTTATCATTTGTCGAAAAAAATATTTGTTGCTTTAAATGTCAAACAGTTTTAACATATTTTATTCTCACTTGTGATTATATTGATATAACCCTTGAAATAATTACTATGGGAAAAGAAATCAATGAAAGATTGTATCCGGGTTTAAAGTGTATTTTACTGTTTATTAAATGATTTTATAGTCTCTATCATTAAGTGTTGAGCATAGACCAGATTTAAAGGAAAAATTTTTGCACTAAGCAAACATATGATAAGAGATAAGGATAAGGTTTGGGTCACTTATCCTTTACTTTAATATGTTTTAGAATTTCATATCAAAAACTGGTTTTCAATAAAATGCTTGAATTTTTAGACAAAGGATTGATATTTGAGTTGAAATTGAATGCAAAAAACAATCAAATAATTGAAATCAATATTAATTTGAAATTAAGTTTTCTTTCAATGAATTGATATTTGAGTTGAAATTGAATGCAAAAAACAATCAAATATTAACTAAAAATTTAATTAAAGTAAGGATGATTAAATTATTGATCCAATTATCATCCATTGGTCAATATATCTTAAGATCACCGAAACTGATCCAAATATTGGTTTAACCAACGTAAAGCCAGTTTGACCGAAGAAATCATCGAAATGTTATTATTTGTAAAATTTAATCAATTTTTGTAATTTTAAAATGTTTTTAGGAATTGATTAAAAATTTGAATTTTTAAAATGAATTTTGTCTCTGAGTGTACTTTTTATTCAATAAATTTTATTTTATTTTTCCGTTAAATCTTGGGTATGGTATTCATTGCTTATATTGTTTGACATTTCCTGAAAATACTTTTCAAATCAAACCCTTTTTATATTTACTTAAAATATAATAAAATACTGAAAAAACATTACTTTTATTGAAAATCGTTTTAAAACAAACAATTTATAAGAAATGTTTTGAGTTTGCAAACAGACTCTGTATTCCAGAGGAACGATACCTCTTTGGCATACCATTCCGCTTATTGACATCACAGGTTATGAACTTTTAAGAGTTTAGTAAAACATAAAAATTATAATTTAAATTAATTTTAAAATCCTTTTAATTGAATGAAATTTATTTCATTAGTTATTATCGAATAATAAAAAGACTTTTAAATTTGTTTTCAGAGAAAATGGTTTTGTGTTTCAATTGATAACAATTTCAGTCAAAAAAAAGTAAAGAAAACAAAAATCATATAAAATTATAATTAGTTTTCGTATATCCTTTTCATTACTCAAAACTCAGCGCAAATTTAAAGCAAAATCAACAGTAAATTGATATTAAATTTCAGGAAACATAACCAAATATATTGAATTCAATTGCAATTCAATTGCAATTAATTTTCAAGAATTCTTAGATGTCTTCTTCAATTGGTTTGAAACAAAGTTTCAGTTATTTTCAAACATTGACACCAAATCTAACGACAGGTTTAAAAATACTGTTATTTATTATTTCTAGTATTCATATAATTTAGACTCAAATTCATTTGCAGATAACAGTAAATAGAAATCTATTTATAGTGAAACTAATTATCAAATATTAGATGAAATAAAATTTGAATTGAATTTTCAAACATTAATTAAAGGATTGTCACAAAAATGCAATCAAAATAACATTTTTAAATAAATTCTCATTTTATTGCATAAATAGTTATAAAAGCTCAGAGAATAACAGAATAGTCGCCGAAAACACAAGAATTTAATGAAAAAATTTCATTGCTTTCCACAAAAATCATTGTTTAACTCAAAGACATTGAATTGATTTCACTTATAGCTGTGTTTTGCATACAAACTAAAAGATACTTTGATTTTGTGGTATCAATAAAATAGAGTTGAAATGACAGACAGATGTTGACTCTCTCATAGGGACAAGAAGTAGTGTCTCGTGAACTCCATGTGCTTACTGTCTCATAGAGTCTTATTTATGTGGAGAAAGAATCGCTAATTTTTTTTCACTTTATTTTTGTGATCCGTTTTCAATAAAATGCATATTATTTCCCATCAAAACATTCAAAACATTTTATTTATGCATTGAATGCGAGGTTTTGAGAATAAATGCTTTATTTTGGTCTGAATTTCAGGAGTTATTACTCATATCTCATAATATAAGAGAAGTATTGCGTGTTTGAGATATGAATCAAAAGTAGGCATCAAAAGCATCAAAAGACCACAGCTTTTGGATATTTGCAATAAAAAATTGAAAGTAAAAAAGAAGTAAAAATCTTTGTCAAAGAAGAGCACAAGAAATATATGGGTTTTTATTGAGAGATAGTGCCGTAAAAAGTGGTGAAAGTAGTAATCATTATATGGATTTCATACCAAACTTTTTTTACAGTCAAAGCAATTGTAAAGTATTTTATTGAATAGCTTTGATGGCAACACAAAACACAAAACCCTTGTTCTGACTCTGATTTTTCGGGCACTGGTAGCACAGCAATTGGGTTTTGTGTCTTATCTCTGCACCGTTTTTCTCTAACAACACATCAAATTGTAAGCAAAAGTATTGCGATCAACGGTTTGTGGGGTTTGAAGGGTCGATAAAAGTTAACATTTATTCACAATCGTGTGCTTTCATTGCCTCCTTTGCCACCATTGAGAGCCTGAGATGTAATTTGCGCTCAAGTCATACAAATATTGGTGATCACAACCACAGATAAGGGCGGCTTCGGTCCTAATAGTGGCCTAATTTAACAAAAGCCTAACCCTATTGTCTAGTATTGTCTGTTTTGTTGTTCACTTTATTTATCATCAAAACAGTTGAAAAAAGGAAAACATTAAAAGTTGTGTTAATTTTTATCTCAAAACTACAATATAAACGAAAATTTGTGTTAATTTACAATTTGTTTTGAATAGCCTTTAGTAGAAAAGACCGACTATGGAGAGAACCATTGACTCAATAGTGGTTTTGAAGCCCAAAACCCAAAACTAATTATAAATGAAAGTAAAGCAAAAGTAAAGTCATTGCAAACTGTGCTGAAAGTGATGTCAAAAAGTAATTCAAAAGTCTTGTGAATAATTATATTTTAATTCAAATGAAAGGAAATGATTTGAATTTAAATTATTGTTTCTGTAGTCCAAACAGAGTTTAGGTTTTATACATAACTCAAACATTGCTTTCGGATAATACTCTTAAAGCAAAATCAAAACCAATTTTCTTACAGTGTTTGGTCTGGGCTTTAATATTCATTAATGATGTGATGTTAATGGTTTGGAATGGTATGCATTTGACTCACACTATATTCTCAACAACTTTTACAATAAGCTATTCATCAAAAGCAGGCAAAGCAGGCGTAACCACTCTTTACCTTAATTTACATTACTTTCTAAACTCATTTGCATTTCAAACCCTAATGTATGAAAAGTATTACTTTTGATACAAATCAGTGACAATCAGTCGACAAATACTTTTTGGTTTCGTTTCACTATTTCTTTAACAAATTTAATGTTTGTTTAAATCAATTAGTCTTTTGTTAATGTATTTGACATTCAATTCATTATAATATCAATTAAACATTCAATTCAAATGTGATTTCAATTAATAATCATTTGATTTCATATAATTATATTCAATATTCAAACTCAAATGTCACTCAAACCCTAACTACTGGTCCAAACAATAGTAATTGAAATTTAAATAACAATTCAATTTCAGAGTTAAACATAAAATAGATTTTAATGAAAGCAAAGTTAACTTCAATTACACTAACAAACAAAACGACGGAATATATAATTAAGACTTAATTTTAAAACACATTTTTCGGTCAGACCTACAAAACCTACAAAACCTACAGTTGTTTTGGATTTTATTGAGTCCGAGATTAGATAAAAATTTCAATCAATAATATTCAGGGTTTTTGATAACTTTTGACCCATTTTTGTATTAAATTTTTATATTTTTACACTTTATTTGTGCAAAAAATATCTATTTTTAATAAGTAATCGATATTTTGATTATGAATTCAAAAGTGAAAACAAATATTAATATCAAAACAAATTTTTATGAAATTCTTACCAAAGTTTAGAGAAATTCATGTTTTGTAAGACGAAAGCAAACAAATGAGAGAATTGTGTATCAGATAAGTGGTCAAAATGTTTGCCCCACTTATGGTTCACTTAAGGCTCAGGCAGTTATTGATATCCAGTGGCTTTTAATATCACACAAATGGCAAAACACAGTAAATATATATTAGAAGACGAGCACTGGATCTGTGATGTGATGTTTGGTTAGTCGGCAACACATCCACTCGAGAGCCGCATGCGATGTGAGACACAGACATAACTGTGCGCACAAGCACTCTATGGCTACTCTATATAATACACAGAATATTCTGAATTCAATTCATTATAATTGCATTATTATTGCCAACACTTTGTGATTCGTTATTCAGAAACTAATCTAAAACTGCTATTTCTGACCAAAAATGTATTCATTTTTCAATAATTCAATTAAACTTTTATTTTCAAACATTATTTTAACGTTTGATTCAAATCTCAATTGTTTTGGTCTTCACTTAAATCCAATAAAAGTCAAAATAATTTTATCTCAATTTTAAGTATAATTATTCAAAACAAGTGAAACATAAAAATTGCGTTCATTTGACAAAATCAAAACCAAAAACAAGGAATTCATTAAAAAATTTATTGTTTCAGACATTTTGTATCGATTTTTAATTAATATTTGTTTTTTGTATAATTTAATATAATTTTAGATTTAATTAAATTAAACCTAAAATGATATCACAATTAATCTGACCCCTAATCCGAGCACATGTGCCAAAGCTTTTTGATTAGATTTGAGTTTAAATTAAGAATTTAATCATTTAATCAAATAAACAATAAATTATTGACGAAATTTCAAGGGTTTATAAATAGAGATATTCAAGAGTGTAATCAATGAATAATTTCACCAATCACAGATATCTGTCAACATTTATAATTATTTGCCAAATCCTTGAAATTTGATTATTTCAATAACCTTGTATGTTTAACCTATACCCTGACCACACCTGAAATGATTAAATAATAATAGGATTTGAAGATAATTAATGAAATTTTTAAATATTTTCGTCATTTTCTATGAATTCATAAAATGTTATCAGAATTTAATTATTGGCGAAATAATAGAGAGATTATATACGCATTGAAATGACAGTGCATTCTTGTATTTTCATCCTTTCCTCTGAGAATTGAATTAATTCTCATATTTGTCGTCATTTCTTATATCAAACAATTGTTTTTCAAACACTTATGATATTAATAAATGAGAAAATAGTTTTGTCTCGCAATACTCGGAATCATTTTATATTCCTATATATCAATAGAAATAGTGATCAAAATATGGGATAAGATTTGGAGAAAAACAAAAATCTTGAATTTCAAAATTAGTGGAGAGTTATGTTACACTGGTATTAGACCTAAGACTCTACTGAAGATGATTATAATAAAAGCAAATTTACATTACATTCACTGTTATATCGGTTTGAAAGACGATTCGAGTGTTTGTATCGTTTGATAAAACAATAAAAATCAACAAAAATAAGCAAATTTTTCGCTCATTTTGTCCCAAATTTGTAATAAAAAAGATTAAAAATATTTTATTCAATAGTTTTGTAAATAATTTACTTTTTGTTACACAAAATAAAATGAGAGTATATTTTGAGACATGTTTTCATCTATTAATCAGAAAAACTAACTTTTATTTAACTGAAAAACCCCTTATTTTTCGTAAAGGCTTTCAATTTATTATTAATTAAATGAAATGTTTTGCGACTAAGAGTGCGATAAAACTAGGGTTTAATGAAAAAGACATAAATTCAATAATAAAATGAGAAAAATGGTCTCAAAATAAAAAGTTTATTCTTTTATTACGGTATCTGAGGATTGAAATCACATTAATTAATACTGCGATAGGAATGGTGGGTATATATAGACAAAAATTACATAATAAACCCATTCCTATCTAATCCCTGACCACCACTGGTAAGAGGTTTACAGTAAGTGTTCACTGAATGAGAGAACAAAATAATAAATTTGATAACAATTTGTGATAAAATTGGAAATTTTATTAATAATTAAAATTGAGTTTACATTAAATGTATTCAAAATATGAATCAAAATATAATTAAAAGTTTTGTTTAAAAGTGGAAATAATATTATATTTGTAACAGAGATTCAAAACTAACCCTTAAAACAGATTTAAATAATAAGACCCTAAAGAGAGACCAAAAAACTAATAAAGTATTTGTTGTTTAAATGGCCAACGATTTGACAGCATTTGGGTCTCCAATGAGAGACAGGATTTTGAAAACTAATAGTAGGAAAGCAGAGCCCAAGAAGTCACCCGAAGATGTCAAGAGAGGTATTGCATAAGAGTCGGGGTCTATCTCTTTGAGCCAAAGAATGTGAACCAAATTGTATGCCATGTATAGCAAAAGGGATACCTTTAATGACAATTGTATTCAATTTTAAATCATATAATCATTTCATATATCATAACAACTGATGAAAACACAAGTCATCTGTTAGTCATTGTAAGAGTGGTTCAGATATACAACAGAAACACAACTCAAACAATAATAACATTTGAAAATGTAATACAAGTTTAATATATGTTTGCTTTCATTCAATCCATACCTGAAGTAATGCAAAGAACAGGTAGAACACGAAGAAAGGGGCCGTTAATTGCATTTTATCGCTCGACTCAATCAATTTGATGACAACTGTGTAGAGTATGTGCGCCGGGAGTGCCATCAGTAGTAGTATACGCGAAGTCTTGATGTTATTGTCTATACGTTTGCAAAGTATTTATTAAATAATCAAATCAATGGTTAAATCAAAAACACTTTACCCCTGTTTGAGAAGAATGCCTTTAGAGGTGATGTGAACGCATGAAAGCCTGGGAAGAGTGAACCGGGTTTGCCATATCTGTGTAATGATGTTGATATGCGAGAGGCCTGGACTGCAACCAAATTTCCGCCCACTCTATGGGTATTGAAAACAATAAATGATTAATAAATGACAATAATTTGAATGCAATTAAAGACAAACCCATTGATTATGGGTTGGAATAAAGCGATCCTTTGGTAAACAAGAACTCCATAATCGAGTATAAATCCGCCACAACTGGAGATAATCATTGCTGTGATCACTGGCCACCAACCACTGGCCACCACTTCTCGGGTGTATTCGTTCTTTACGGCCAAATAGAGCCAAAGGGGCAGAAGTGAGATGAAAAATATGATAATCGAAACCGCGAGGTATGGAAAGGCATCCGATTCTATGTTCGTGTGATTGTATACTATTTGGGAAAAACAGGCCAACAGTGCGGCAGTGGTTACGTCACCCAAAGATGCGGCGATTGGGGTCGCGATGTTGTCTGCAATAAGAAAAACATTGAGTAAATAACTGTCTGCCAACCCCACTGTGCAAACATCTACCTGGGTCGATCTTAATCTTGTCACACAAAACAATGATACATATCATACACGACCCTAAGGTTAACAATAAGTCAATTATTGAATCCAAGGTTAAACAAGTGATTCATACAAACCGAGTGCAAAACAGGCGATATTGGCTGTGATTAGACTACTGGCCACTAATGTCAGGCAATGCCTGAAAACTATTTCTTTAGTGAAAGCACTCCAAATGATGGCAATGATTGCGGCCAAGAATGAGACGATAGTGGCCTGACATTGAACCAAAGCTATGTTACCTTTCGCTAACTTTAATGTCGGCTTCCAGTCCTGCATATTCCCTAAGTTTGCGTGAGTGGACAGTCGGGCAGCCATTGTCATCTCAAGGTTGCCCTTTAGTCCCAACAGTGACGGAACCAAAACAAACATTTCTGTAATCGATACGAAGACAGTCCAGTGTTGAACGTTGTCCAGTATAAGACCGGCGCCGACATTACCAAAGCCCGCGATTATGATTGCAAAGAACATTTGAATACTCGATGAGATTAGGTCTTCTTCGCGAGTAATACTGATCTCATAAGAAGGGGTAGGAATAGGAGAATCAGGTTTTGGAGGAATGGCTGACTCGACAATCGTTTGAAGTACGGAAAAGTCGATATCTTTGCCGCTATTGTTGGATGAGATGAGAGAAGCATTCGATGAGTTCTTTGACTCTGGAGTTATGGCGCCATTAAGACACTGATTGTTATAAAAACAATAATTGTGGCCATTGTTGTAGTCATCGCTGTCGGACTCTGGCAACACAACCGCCGGCCCCATATAACTGCCATCGTTTGAGACATCAATCGTTACTTTAACTGATGGGACGGTAGGCAACACGTCGTCTCCCAAAAAGAACTGTCTTCTCGGAGAAGACATTTTCGGCAATACTTTTGACAATTCTTTGACTTTTATGACAATTAAATTGATTTTCAATTATATTTCAATAAAATATTCAATAAATCTATAGAAAGGGTGAAAACAGGACACAGAATAGGAATTAATGATTTGACATAAAAGGGGTATTAATTGAGTGCTCACCTAATGCTTAGCCCATAAATTGAAGAGTAATTATAATAATACGAGAAAATACCCGAAAAATAAATAAATAATTTGAAACTAATTTTTACATCAGTTTTGATTCAATTGTATTTAATATTAGTGTTGATTAAGAAGTACTTAAATCACAACTTCTTATGACATTTAATCCAAAACTAAAGGTTTGTGTTTAAAACCTCTGCAAAGCCTGTAATCATTGAAAAATACAAAAATAAATCATTGTTTCAAAAATATTCAAAAATAATCAGTGCTTTGAAAATAAAAATGACAATTGTTTTAGTGGTTTGTCATCTGAAATGCAATTTTTCCAATAATTGACGCAAAGTTTGTATGAAAAGTGTTTTTATGAAAAGCAGTCTAAAGTTGCGTCAAAGGGATCAGAGTTTTACTCAATTCCTGATAAATATATAACTCTTGAGTAGAAGTAAAGAGATATTAATATAAAGTCTTTTAATTCAACGCAAAGTGAATGAGATTTCTAGTCATGTGTTGTTCAAGTGATCACAAGATATAAGAGGTTTTCAATGGTTTTATTGATAACTAAAACAATCATTCAAATGATTCCCAAGTTTTGTAAAAATACGGAAAATTTTATAAAAAATGTTTTGTCATTAAAAATGCATTCAATTGTCTGTCTTTGCGATCGATATAAGACAGGGTTAGGAAAAAGGGTTGAAATTTCAGTTCAAATAGATTTATGTAACGAAAAACTACACAAAACTGGTTCCACACTTGCCTTGAGCTCAATTGGATTGAGTCCAAAATCACCGACAATTATATCAGTGCTATAGTAGTCTTGGATGTAAGGGTTGGCAACAAATGGCAACTCCTTTGAGGAACAGTAGTCTGATTTGCAATATTCACGCGAAACGATTTCAGCGCTTTTTGAAAGGACTTTGAAGCCCTGTTTGAGACAAATGAGACAATAGTTTATGAAATTATTCATCAGTTTCTGTATAAATGTTAATAAAACACAAAAAATGTAATAAAAATGTCAAACAATTAGTAAATAATTGGTTAAAAATTAAAACAAAATTAATATTAGTTTTAATGAAAAACTAGGAAATGATCTAAAAGTCCATAAAATCTAATAATTTATTGAAACAAAACGTGATATCAATTGAAACTCACATTACTATCAAATGATTATTAAATTAAATGACAATTATTTCCTAATTTTTATTGAATTACAAAATAAGGGGTATTTTTAAAACCAATATTAAAGACACAATACCTGACTGTAAGGCTCTTCAACTGAATCTCCACTTTCAAGACCAGACGTATTCATCTCCTGATTAAAGGCAACCAAAAGGGGATTAAAATGACAATTAAATCAATGTTTTAGTTATGAAATGAGTTTTTATAATAAAAACAATAATTTGTTTATCAGTTAATCATTGGTTGAATTAATAAACGCTTGGAAACACTGTTTCTGACATTAAATTCAACACAAATTTTAAGTCTAATTAACAAATCATTTGTTTATCAATAAAATCAATGAATTATTGCTTTGTTTTCAATAATAAACACAATATTTATATAAATATTAAAATATTATCTAAAATAACATTAATTTGGATTAAAATGTATTCAAATCTATAATTAAAACACAAAAACGGAAATCAAATCAAAAATAACTGAAATTTGTTTACAAATTGTGACCAAATTTGAGCTAAATTTCAATCAATTTGAAGCAATAATGAAATGAAAGGTCAATTGAAGTGAAATACCGTATAAAAGGCCAGAATTAGTGAAAATTGCTTTTTCTTTATAACTATTAAATTAAATACAAATTCAAAACACAATTAAATGTTTGAGTGTTTAGTGTTTGCACTCAAATGACTGAACGTTTGTCTCAAACACTCAAACGTTGTATTCATTGCTCAATAGCTATGAAACCCAATGTATATGTAATGCATATGTCGATAGAGTTCAACATTATTTACACCATATTTATACCCTGATTATAGTCCCCCTCAGAGTCCGTCAACACTTCAATGTTATTTGTATTTGCATTTAGTGCTAATTTCAATTTGTAAATAGACCTTGTTAGTTTTAATAAAGTGCAGGATCAAAATCAGTTTCCATATGATGTGGACATAATACCGGTGTAAATCAGGTTTTCACTCAAACTCTGATCTCTATCGCACTCAGAGGTCCTCCCAATCGTACAGTTGTTGTGAATGTGTTATTGAATTCACTTTCAGTGCAGATATTCTTGGCTTCAATTCAAAACTTTTTCATTATTTCCAGAATATTCTCAAATATTTTATAAATTTTTATATAAAATATCATTTTTTACTGAAAATAGTTTGAAAACACATTTCTATCAAACGTTTCGTTCATTAAAAACAAAACCTATTTTTATACTCATTTTATTCATTAATGACTTTCAAATTCAATTGTTTTTAACGAATGTTTGTATAAAAATAACTATTGATTTGAAAGTCATTTCAAAATCTGTTTTATATTTTACTTATTTATTATTATATTTCAAAATCAGATAAAATTATTTTTAAATTAGGTTTCAGTCCATAAACTGACGTAAATCTCAATCAGTTTTACCAATGATTTGCAGTCTATTCAGGTATAAATTGCAGTGAAATTCACTGATAAAAAGTTGGTTTCAATAGATTTGATAACAATTTCTAAACATTTGTAACTCAAAGGCTATAAACAATTGGTTGAGAGGAAAGGCAGTCAAAAGGGTTGTGAAATTGATTATTAGATTATAAATTAAGTGCAAAATGTGTTGAGTAATACAACATATACTTTCATATTATAACCAATCGATGAATTGATTGACAATTTGTATTAATTCATAGTATAATAGGCATCACATGTCCAACACATGAATTGTTATGAAATCTTAGATATATTTGAATGTAATTTGAATACCTTTTCAGTCATTTTGTAATCTTATGACAACTGAATCGATAAAAAAAATTGCATATTATTGTAGAGATCATGAAATCTAATAAAGAAATGTTAAAAATATAAAATAAAAATTATTGGGCGCCAGAATTGCCTATAGAGTGCCTGTTGTCTCATATTTAATACAATTCATAACATTTGCAATATTTTCTCATTTTATTTATTTTTCGTCCAATAATTCAATCGAGACTTTGGTTTTGATAAAAAGATTAATTGAAATAAAAACTCAATTATTGTTGACATTAGACTTGATTTTAATGAAAAATATTATCAAATAATTGACTAAATATTACAATTCATTAATCAATTGAACAAAATTTATGATAAAAAATCATCCAATTCTTTGAATTCCTGTTTCAAAGTTGAAAAATGTTTACAAAAAAAACTTTAATAAAAACATTATTAAATCATTGAATAAATAAAAATCAAATAAATCTTAGATTTCGTGCAAATATTAAAACTCATTAATAATTTTAAATTATTTTTTGCTTATGAAAAATATTAATCAATATTTTTATTAAAAAATACTTTAAATATTTATCATTAAACTTGATTTCACTTTTTGAAACCATAACTCTATTATAATAATGCGGTCCTCATTCACTCATCCCCTCATCCCTTGGCTTTTATCAGATCAAAACAAGTTACTAAAAAAACATTCAATAAGAAAACTAAAACTCAATTATTTATTATAAATATTCATTAATATTGAAATCAATATGTTTCACCACAAATATCAAAGTTTAGACTACCCGTGCCATTTAATATGCCATTCAATTGATTATAACTTACCTCAATTGAAGATAATCGTGTTTTGTATTGAATTTCTGTAAATACAAATAAAACCCCTGTTTTTGAGTGATTTTATCAGTAATTCATAAATAAAACTATTTTTGGACAAAATGAAAATCAATTTCAATTTATTTCTATAGACTTTGCCATTAAGTTCATCAACACTTGGTATAGATTTTGGTTTTATCTGTCGTCAACTCTGTTGAAACAAATTTCGAAATTTTTTCCGATAATAAGGATTTGAAACTGAATTTTAAGTTTAAATAAAACAAAATAATCGATAGTTTTTCAAACAAAATATTTTCATTGCATTTAAACCGCATTTAAAATGATTTTACAATTAATTACTTAATTTTAATTCAAGTTATTGCTAATAAAATGTGTATTCATTTAAGGGTAATCAGGGTATCAACATTAATTGATATAAACTCAACTGGCTAATTGAATGAAACAATTAAGTATCAATAGCCTTACAAAGTTAACAAAGTTGAACAATCAATAACCATGGTCATTTCCACTCTAATAATTTGAAATTTTTGAGACATGTCTTTATCTAATCTGAATTCATATTTCGTGTATTCATGTTATGCTTGAATTATTTCTTGAAAGACCTTGACAATTCTTTTGTGATGTATACTCTGTATTTGTTATTTTAATTGAACTCTCTATTTGTTTTGTTGTTATCAATAAATTATAGATATTTATTGTTATCTCATATAAAATATTGTAAATAAAGTGAAATTAATTTCAAAATTATATTGGATTTCCTGACAATCCATACAAAAGCCTATCTCTGAATAAACTTTTATACATTTGAAACAAAAACCAATTGATTATAAATTGACTGAAATGTAAGTGAAAACCTATTTTCAGACTAAAAACCAATTAATTGATTGAATTTCCGGTTGTCTTAAACCACTTATAAAACATTTCAATTGAATGCAAAATAATCGTCAATCAAATGATTAAATACCTGTTTGTTTGGCTTCAAAAAAGTCGATAAACATTACTTTTAAGGGGTTTTTGTTGCAATAAATAAAGCGCTAATGACTTCACTTATTTCCAGATTTACTTTATCTTCAGTTTTTGGATTCACTTTTCATTCAATTATTTCTTATTTATTTGAGTAGTTTTGGCTGAAATTCAAAACGTCTTTAACATTAACCGAGAGTACAATCAATACACGAATAAAAGTTTTAGTTTTCAATATTTCAATGTTTGAGTGAAGAGCCAGACATTAATATCATTCAAACCATTAACTCTCTGATGCACTCAAATCAATGCACTTTTTATTACAAGGTTTTCTCAATTTTCAAATTTATTAAAGAGATAACAAAAATGTATTGAATATTACTAAAAAAAAGTAATTATATGTCTGAAGTAGAGGTCGTTTTGCTATTCCTTGAAATAATAATTCATTATATTTTCAAAATAAATACACAATTAATGAGAAAATAATGTTTTCTTTGAAAATCAAACAAAGAATAAAAAATTTGTTGAAATTCTCTATTATTTACTCAAAAGAAATCACAGAATAAGGGAATCAATCATTAGGTGCTCTTATAGTACACTGTTTACCAGTGCTTATCCTCATTAAGTCGGATATATTTTATTCAATTTAATCACTTATTATACTTTATTTTAATTGGATATCAATTAATGAAGAGTTTATTAAACTAATTGTCATTTTAATGAATAATTATTTTTGTAATGATTTTCATAAAAATATTTAAAAATATAATTAAATAATAAATATTAACAATAAATTTGATTTTATTTTAAACACAGATTCAAGTCTTGTATTCATTTAAATGTTTGTTCAAAGCGTTTGGATCTCCAATACAAACCAAAAGCATATAAGCGATGGTCAAAAGTCCCGTTCCTATGAGGTCTCCGGTGGCCATAATTCCTGCATTTAATTTAATTAGGGTTTTATTTGTGAAATTCATACAAAGATTGTATTAAAAATACCCGGAATAGCACTGTTATCTGGATCTATCCTCTTAGTCCAGAGGTAAGGCACCAAAACATGAGCGATGTATAGAAGGATTGACACCTGAATTATAGCTACCAATAAATAGATGCCAACGAAGGGCACCGTAAGAGTGACTTCATTCCACTTAATCAGTCTAATGGTTATGATGTAAATGACATGTCCGGGCACTGCCATCACTAGCAGTAGTCGAGCTGTTCTTACATTTGTGTCTAAAAATATAAATTAATTGATGAATACGAGTGCTATCTTTGCAAGCAATGGCTCACTCGTGCCAATGAAGACATTATGAGGTAATTGACAGATATTTGTATTCACTTTGCAATTAGTCGGAGGTTTTTCACCCAAAGAGCACCGTTGGTGCAGATATGTTGAGATTCTGCTCGCCTTTAGATAAAAATTAGTTTAAATTATCTCTCAAACCATTGAATCCGTTGTAAAGTATATCAGACCTGAACTGCAACTGAAATGAAAACAAACATTAATCTAAAGTTTGAATCATTGAATCGACAGAACAATACCCAGGTTAGCGCCAACACCATTGATAATGGGCTGGAATATAGCAATTGTACCAAAAATACTGACTGCAAAGTCAAATATAAAACCGCCGACGCTTGAGATCAACATCGCTATGATTATAGGATACCATCCCTTATTGATCACATCTCTTGTATAATCATTATTACGAGCGATGTATAGAAAAAAGGGTAGAATTGCTAAGAATATTGTTATAACTGTCGGTGCTATCCATGCCATGTGTCGACCCATATAAAGCAGTTTTGCGGTTCCGGATAACATCACTACCGCTGAGATGTCGCCCAGGAATGCAGCGATTAATGTACTGCAGTTGTCAGGGTTTACACCAGCCTTTCGGGCAATTATAACGACGCCAATCATAAGCACTGCCAGAAAAAATCCGGTGACGGAAGCGGTTATAAGACTTGTGGCACATATAAGCAAACTGTGCTCCGATTGAAACCTCCATTCTTTGACAACATTAACCAAAATGGCAACCATTGATGCCAACAGTGCCACTACAATGGCCTGACATTGAATTAGTATGACATTTCCGAAACCCATTTTCCACTGTTGGGATGGCTTATCTAAATTACCCAGGTTTGCCTGAGTGGACAGTCGGGCCGCTAATGTCATCTCAAGATTGCCTTTAAAACCGAGAAATCTGTCGGAAATTGAAATAAATTTTAAAAAATTCTTGAATAAAATGCTTTAAAAGTCAATAAATTATTGTTTTATTTAAGGAAAGGGCTATTGACTAACGAAGCGACCAAAATGAACAGTTCAGTCACTGATTGAAAAACATCCCAATATTGGACGGAATCCAAAATAATACCGGCGCCGACATTACCAAAGCCTAAGTCATAAATAATAAATAATTGATTTAAACTGAAATGAATGTCATTGACATCAATACCCGCTATAAGGAAAGGTAGAAACACTTGAAGAAAGATCACTTTATAGGTTTCGTATTCATCACTCAATTCATTATTGTTTGTGGTATTTCTGATGTCTTGACTAAACCTACGCGAAGAGAGCTCTGGGTCTCCAAAGAGCATATTACGGATGCTTTCCCTTCGCTTCTCGGTATTGGATGTAATCACTGAAGATCTTCGTCGCGAAGGAGTTATTGATGGGAATTGAGATGAATTTCGAGACATTGTTGAAGCTCTGGATCTTTTAGATGATGTCCTCCCGAACCCGAACTGACTGACAGTCATTTCCAACACTTTTTGTTCACAATTTGTCTCATTTTCTTCGACTTCCGGTATAATTCTTAAATCAAATCGGGTTTCATCGTCATTAAGAAAGGCTTCATTAATAACCCCTTCCTTTCCCATACTCTCTGTTTCTTCATCTTTAAAGATGTTGATAACGACCACCGGATTAATAGTTCCGTAAGTATTGGCCGAGACTTCAGTTGATTTGAGTTTTTGGTTAACGGTTTCATACTTTTCCATATCGTTTACGATATATTTGTTGCGACAAACGGCACACCATTTCATACACCCATCCTCTGAATCGGTGTCACTATATCTCCGATCGTTTGAATTATTATTCTTCAGCTTTTCATCAATTATTTTGAGAATGAGTTCCGGATTTTCTAACTTTTTAGGAGTTTTACAACAATTTTCACACTTTTCCTCGTTTTCGTCAACAAATTCAGTCATTGTTTAAAGAATTTAGTATTAAATGGATTAAAAAGGTTTGAATTCAAAGTGAATTGTTTGCAGTCTTTCATAGATATGAAGTTTTGTTTCATTTGAAACATCAATGACAGTGTTTTCAGATGCAAATAATCTGTTGTCAAAAAGTTGTGAATAATTTACAACAAAATTCTTGAAAAAATTGTTACAAAAAAACATTAAAATAACCTTAAAATAGGTTCCAATCACTACTTGAAGGAAAGGTAGCAAAGAAAATGACAATTATATTAATATAATTATGACAAACGACAAGCACTTGAAACCAATTAATTGCTTTTTAAAACATACCTTGAAATTCATAACAGAAAAAAATGTTTTGATAACAAAACATGAATTGATAACTAAATTAACTGTTTTTTAATTGTTTTAAAACACAGGCATTGGATTGAAGTTATGATAATAATTGACAATAAATTCAATTCAAATAAATGTCAAAAACTTCTTAATAGTTCAAAACTATTTTGTGATGAAATTGCATTACAAGCAGAAATTGTTTGTGAATTTGTAACGATATCTAACCGTTTGGTTCTGTTATTGCAATCCAAGAGTAGAGTAGGTCTGATGTTATATGATTTAGCTCAGGGACACTGTTATAAAGGCTCCGAACCATAATTTTAATCATCATTTACTTGAGATGCGGGACAACAACACAATTGTTATACATATTCTGCACTGAATTTAACCAAACATTTGATTATATTTTCATAATTAATGTTAAGAATTGAGTTTATATTCAAATAATTGTTTTCATAATCTAATTATGATTTTCAGTATTACTATAAACACACAAATTCTGGACTTTATGGCTACCCTTTCGGCCAATCGATTGGATTGAGTGTGACTTTAATGCCAAACCCATCCAAAGCCCTATCAGTAGTCGTGAATGAATGCAAATGCAATAAATATTGAAACCCTTTGGGAGTTAGCCTTAAATTAAATTAATATTTCGTTTTACAACAAAAATAATATTAATTGTGAAAAATGTCTGAATATTTTCATTACTATTACTCATGTAATACAGAGAAAAACAATTTGTATTTACAGTTGTGTTTGAAAGAGAAAATAAAAACTAATGTTTAGATGAAAACTGCAAACAAGTGGTGCTAATAGTTGTTGGTATTAGTCGTGAATTGAAAACAAAAGTTTTGATCCAAACATAAAATGCATATAAAATTGTTTCCAAAATTCCTGTTGCGATGACATGTGTTGTGCGAGACCTCCAAAAGAGAGCATCTTTAGAGAGACCGCCCAAACATCCAAACAGTATTGGATTCAAAAATCAATAAAACTATGTCGGAGTCGGAGTCAGCGATGAATTGTTTTGTTTTATTAGTTTTTACTTTTATTTCTTGTATTACAATAACAAATGCAATCACTTATTGTCCACTAAGAGAGACCGCAACCACTAAATTGGATGCAACCAAGACTAAGAACTATTATGAATGTCCGGGTCATCTGCCAAAGCATTACAGTGAATGCTGTAGTGATAACCGATGCTGTCCTCCCATTGACTCCTTTTCCAGTATCTATGAAATCGACCAAAAGTGAGACAAAATTAAATTTAATTTTGAATTTAAACTAATCTTTGAATTGATCTTTCAGTTTGGCGTTTATGATAGCACTGACGGTGTCATTGGTTTGTCTCATATTTGCAATATTTCTATTGATTTGTTGCTTCTGTCCGACTTGTCCTCTGTATAACTCATGCAAAATCAGATACACCCGAGACTATGCGGGCTGTGGTAAGTCATCAATCAGTGTGTTGTTAATTGCAAACTAATTAAATACCAATGAAATCAATTAAAAGCGCATAAAATGGGTGAAACCCCTCTCTACTCATCTATGATGCCCTGCGACTCACCCATTGGATCAACGGTTGTGATCGCACATCCATTAAAAGACAAACCCAATGGTTATATCAATGAGAATAAAGCCAAAGAAGCGGCCGTTTAATTGACTGACCCTTTCTCTACACAATTGATATTGATTTAAGAAATTTGGTCAAAGTTTTACAATAATTTAAAAGTTTAGTGAAATGAATGAACAAAACGATAGTTTGAATGAAATTTTTTATCATTTACTTATTAATCGTATTTTCAAAGACTTAAATGAATGTCCAAAACAAGTATTGATTCAATCATTTACTCATTTACTCTTAATTATACACAAAACTCATTAAACATTTAAACATTTATTCAATTTTATAAATAATTTTGAAATAATACTCAAAATGTAAATAACTTTTAATATATTTCATACAATTAACTGCTTTTTGCTTAATATATGTCGGGATTGACAGCAATATTAAATAATTTGTAATTTAATTCAGTGTTTGCATCGCTTTTATCCTATTTTTAATGTATTTTTAACCCAATTATAGTAATTCTTAGGGCTTTTGATATTTTTTTGAGAGTTTTATCTCATTTTTCAGGCGATATATATGTAAAACAAAATGTAATTTAAAAATCAATTTTGAAATAAAATATTGACTGAAGAAAGCCTTAAACAGTTTTTCAAATTATAATATTTTGAAATATAATTAAATTACAATCAACTGAACAAAATGACATAGATTTTAGATAATGTTAATCAAATTTAACACTAATTACAACTGAAATGTTGTTTTAAACAATTTTTGATTACTTTGCAGTGAAAATAAATTTTACTTAAAGTACTACTTTTGAGAAACAGTTTATCTAATAATTTAATTAATAATATAACACTTATTCATGGCTTCAAAGAATATTCTTGAACATTTTGTCTCTTGCATTTGTTGTAGTGTATTGTGTATAAGTTAATTGACCAAGAATAATGGCAAGATATTTATATATACAGATTTAATAATATATTAATAAATAGATGAAACTATTAAACCATTATTAACTTCATATAACTTTTTCAAACCCCTAAGTGTAAACAAGTAATGA
>JAQGAT010000901.1:0-20856 GCA_034687845.1 Pantelozetes paolii
TCTCTCTCTCTCTCTCTCTCTCTCTCTCTCTCTTTCTCTCTCGCTCTCTCGTCTCTAATTGCAAAATGTGTCAGTTTATATTTGAAACAGTCGTTGAATGTACAGTAAATTAGAATTAAATTCTGTTTAATTAATAGCCTTTTAGTGGTTGTGTACAAAAAGTACGTACACTTCCATGCATTGCATCGCTTATAATATAAATTCACAAAATTTTGAGAAAATATTAGAATTTTCTATATTTTAATAATTATTTCTTTTTGAGCTAAAAGTTAGTCCAAAAACAAATTTATTTTTACACAAAACCAATGTTTATATTAGTATTAAAGTTATAAATAAACTTTTGAAATGAGTTTTAATTTATAAAACAATTGATATTTTGATATATAATGAAAGGAATGATTAGTTTTTGGGGAAAATAATACTAAACCAAAAAAATCTTAAATATTTTGTTTGAAAATACATTTTGTAGTGATTTCGTGGTCAGTATGTTTCGGAAAAGGATTCAATTCGGGGGCACAACCATAGAGTATAGCGGATCTAATGAAGCGGTTGAGAGGATCAACACAAGCAAACCATTGACTCGTGAGTTGTATATAGAGGTGAGAATTGAACCAAAAACTCATTGAAATCTTTAATATTTGTCATTAAATCTGAAACCCTTCACAACTGATCCAAAGGTGTTAAGTGTTGGCAATTTGTCGTCACCTGAAGTCAACTATCATTACGCCATATCACTGGAAAGGGATAAATATGAGTGGCGTATGAATGATAAATGGAGTGAATGTAATCGTGTGTGTAATGGGGAACAAATGCTAACTGCGCTCTGTTTTGCTGCCAACACCAGCAAAGCTGTTGATGAGGCCTATTGTTCAAATGAGACAAAACCAACTCCAAAAGCACAAGTATGTAATATGCACTGTCAGCTGGTCTGGAAAATCGTTAAACAGTGGCCCTGTTCTGTCTCATGCGGTGTCGGCACCAAAAAAAGACACATTAGATGTACTCAAGAGCTATATAACGGGGATAACCACGAACTCCACGACTTCTACTGTCAGCACATCGGCGCTAAACCTGAGGAATACATGCCATGCAATGGCAGTTGCAATGGACTTAATTGGCTGTACTCTGAATGGTCTGATGTAAGTGCAAGTGCTGTTCAACTTTGGTTTCAAAGAAGTTATTTTAAACTTTTGCTATATTTATCACAAATTCATTGAATTCTCAAATCTATTGTTATTTCAGTTTTCAGTCAAAGATTAAAAGATTTGCACAAAATATATGTGTTTTGTGTTTATCTCTACAAATATTCTCATTTATATAACAGATAGAGAGTTAGCGTTGCTCTGAGTTGAGCGCAGGGATGCAGGCAGTGCTCAGGCAGTGCTGAAACTTATACTTTTAGAAAGTTTTTATTTACAATGGATTTAAAGAATTTAAAAATTGTTTTAAGTGCTCGACGTCTTGTGGCCAAGGAGTACAAGTAAGAAATGCCGTTTGTGTTGATAAAGAGGGCACTCAAAGAAAGTCCGAAGAATGCGAAACAGTGACGCCTAAGCTCATCAAACAGAGCTGTCAGGTAGACCACTGTCCCCTCTGGCAGACTGAGCCGTGGAGTGATGTAAGTTTAGATTTGCGTCAATTTATTCACTGATTATTTTGTATACAGTGTTCAGAAGTGTGCGGAACGGGAGAAAAACACCGAACAGTTCGATGCAAGCACTCGGAGAAAGTGATTGACGACTCGTATTGTGATTCAGAATTAAAACCAAAGTCTGTGGAAAGTTGTCAAAACAAGGTCTGTGGCGGACAGTGGTATTTTGGGGAATGGAGTCCGTGTGAGAACTGTGTAATAATGTCTGAGCGAGTGGTTCGATGCCGTTCCTCAACCGGGGATCTGTTGGGAAGCACTGAATGTAATCTTAAAGAGAAACCGATTGAAAGCAGAGAATGTCGTTATTTGAATGACAATTGCAATAACAAGTAATTGGATATAACCTATAAAAGCGCAGTTAAGCGCAGTTGGTTTGGTTTGTAGTGTTATTTATTCATTAAATGCTTTTCGGTTTCAATTACAGTACAGTCGACGCATTACAATCAATATCAGCCCAACCCAGGGGTCAATGGAGGACAGGAATGTGGTCTCAAGTATTGAATATCAAAATCAATTATAATTGAAATGTAAACTCATTTTTATATTAGTGTTCATCGAGTTGTGGGTTTGGTTTCAAGAAACGATACGTCGCTTGTCTTTACGATAATATGGTTTTGGATGAACGCCAGTGCGATCTCGACTCCAAACCCGATGCCCAACAAAAATGTGAAATCATTTGCAATGATTTAGAATCCGATGAATTGTATAACTGGAGGGTTGGGTTGTGGGGAGAGTGCCATACAATGTGTGACGAAGGCGTCCAAAGAAGACTTGTTCTCTGCTATCATCAAAGCGGTCGAGTCGTTGACGAAACCCTTTGTGATTCAATCAAAAGGCCAAACGACACAACCGTTTGCTTTCTGGCCAAATGTGAGGGCAATTGGAGGACAAGTGATTGGACTCAGGTATGCAATGATTGATGAAATGATTTGAAAACACTTTTTGAATAAAAGTTTTTGTTTTGAAAATTAGTTTTGATTTGATTTTGAGCTAAAAATACATTAAAATAATAATAATATTTTGATTCAGTGCTCAAAGTCTTGTGGAAGTGATGGCCTTCAGTCCCGAAGTGTTGAATGCGTTGACTTCAATGCAAATATCATTTCCGATGACTTGTGTTACAAACCATCAAAACCAACCCCCGAGAGGTCATGCAATCAAATTGAATGCTCAAAGAGTGACACATATGAGTGGAGATTAGGGCAATGGGAAGAGGTATGGGTATGGGTATTGTGTTTATCATTAGTTGTAATACTTTTTAACAATTAATTAAAATTGAAATTCAGTGCAAATCAACTGATTGTGAGACTAATGGCACTCAACAGAGGAAAGTATTTTGTGTCAACAGAAATGATGAATCGATTGCTTTGCACTTTTGTGGCACTTCTATTCCAATTACCCTCAGATCCTGTGCCCCAAAAGCAAAGTGTACTCCAAATCCAAACCTAATAAATATTATGACATCTTTTCAAACTTCAACTCAATCTTCATTTATCAGTCGACCCATTACTCAAAGCACTACTCCTGCCATAACTTTATTAACTGATCCATCCGTCACTCCAATGACTACATTGTCTGAAATATCTTCAATCATCCCATCATTGATAACATCTTCGGACACATTACCCGATTCTTTAAGTAACTTATCTACAGATCCTCGGAGTGTCAGTCAATCAACTGATTCCGAACAAACAAAATGGATGTCCAGTGAATGGTCACAATGTTCGGAGTCGTGTGGGAATGGCACTCAAACTAGGACTACATTTTGCACCACTGATTGCAGTCCTAACGATAAGCCTGTTATAGAAGTTCGTCATTGTTTTCGTTTGTGTAGTCTTTTTCAATGGAAAGCATTTCAATGGTCTAAATGTAGTGCCAGTTGTGGTAAAGGATACAAATCCCGTGCCATTAAGTGTCTCGATTGGACCAATAGTGTAGTTCCCAATCAGTTTTGTGATCCGTCGTCTAAGCCCAAAAGCATTGGTCGCTGTAAGAGAGATGGATGTCGTTTTGTGTGGCGTTCCTCTCACTGGTCACAGGTATTACTTATCCAATATTACACTCAATGATAGATAACTGAAACCACAATCTCTTTGCGATTCAGTTGTGTTTTACAGTGTTTTTGTATTTTATATTTGAAGTTATCTTAAAACAACCTTTCCTTACATTCCTTATAATGCAATCACAACGCAATCAATTCAATGCAAACAAACATTAGTTAAGAAAATGTTTTATTTAGTGACAAATAATGTTAAGTTGTATTCAGTTTTCTTCGTTTACTTAATGAAAGCAGAAATTGCTAATTGAACCTGTATCTTTTGCAAATCAAGTAGACAATAAAAAAAAATATCTCAGAGAATAATTTATCCAGGTGTAATATTTTAAAACATATGAAAAGTTTTTACTCATTAATTGGGTTTAAAATTATTACCATTTTATCATTAAATCACTGAAAACAGGAATTCTTTGGCTTTAATTAGCATTTGGTTAATAGGGATGGGGTTTTCAGTTTCAAATTGAAACTCTATTCATAAAACAATTATAATAAATGATAATTTATTTATAAATATTGGGATCAAATAATTTGTAAATATTGATAGAGCAAGGTTAGTTTATGTAAACATGGAATTTATTTTTCAAAATGCGATGAAATTTGAGACAAAATGACCGGAAGTTAAGCTCTTTTTTAAAGAATCTCTAATAAGAGATGAATAACAGATGGAAATACAAATAAATGAATGAATGTTTGGTTAAAACTATGTTTGATTGAAGTGTTTTTGGAATTTTGCCAAAAAATAAATTAGATTGATACTTTAATTTTATATTACATAAACTGATCAATATTATTTTAACAAGATACATCTATAATTTATGGGTTTAGGGATTCTTCGTGTAATAAAAATTGATGCTTTCAGTGATGAATTGAATTTCAAATAGATTTTGAGGTTTTTATTAAACATTAAAATTGAAAACATTTTCACAAATATTTATCAAAATTTTTGAATTTATTGAATAATATTATAAAAACTTCTCATAATTTACATATAGTTTACAAATAAGACAAAATACTTGCCCTTAAAGTCACAAAACTTTCAATTCATTAAAATTTATGTCTAAATCTAAGAATACTTAAGGAATTCAATAATAAAATTAAACAGTAAAGAGACAGGAGTGACAAATGTACAAGGACAGCTGCACAGCATAGGAATCAATGCACAACACATTAAAGAATCTTAAATTTGAATTCACACTAAAATTGTTGTGAAAATTATGTTTAGTTTTTTTCATTTGAAGAATATTTTCATTGATTTTATTTAATGAGAAATCAATTCATTTGTTTTGAAACTAATTTTATTATACTTTAAATTTCAATCAAAAGTGCACAAAAACTTGCGGACAAGGAGTACAAGTGCGAAGATTGACCTGTCATAGAGCCAATAGGGAGGGCTGGGTTGACCCGTCACCGACAAAGAAGCGAAAGACAACAAAGCAGATGCTCTTCGGATGGTGTAATGAAACCGTTAAACCGATTACCAAAAGAGTTTGCAATTACGGTGACTGTTCACGCGGGGCCATCTGGAAACCTGGCACTTGGCAGCCGGTGCTCTATTTTAAGCAATTCTTATTTTGTAGCACTTATACCAAAATTTTATTATTTATTAATTTTAAACAATATTTTGTTTATAGTGTTCGACGTCTTGTGGTTCTGGAAAACAACTGCGAAAAGTGTTTTGCTTTAGTATTAATGGCAAAAAAGTACCGAAAAGTTATTGTGAGCTGAAGTTAAGGCCACAGAAGAGACGCAAATGCAATGTCAGACCCTGTTTACCGACCATTTGATTGTTTTTCACCTCACCTTTCAAACCCTCAAATCTTAACTGATTTTAAAAATAAGTTATTTTTTGTTTTTGTTTGAAATGTTTTTATTTTACGTTAAGATCAATGAATTTCAAACAATGTATTCAATTGATTGACGGATTGGTTAGAAATTTGTAAAATAATTTATTAATTGTTTATTTACTAAATACAACCAAGGCTAATCTAATGAACAAATTCACTGCCATTGGGGCCAATGTTGATAAATAGTGATTAACTTCAATGCAAATCACTTTAATGTAAATATTTTGTACACAAATCACTAATAATAGAAAAATTTACTAAAATTTGTTTTTAATTAAACATTTGATGTGTTTTTCCATTCAATTAACTCAAAAGTCATACTTAAAAGGGGTTTGGGTTTAGTCGTGACCAACAAATTGTTTGCATTTAAGGTTTAATTCATAAACTTTTAAATGTCTGTAAAATCAGTCGTATTATTGAAAATAAAGACTTAAAATCTCAAACTCCAGGTATAATTCACTTTCAATTCACAAAACCTTTATATCATTCCTAAGACATCTAACCTGAGGTTATGACTGGCTATTCATCCTATTATACATAAGAATATAAATGAACTTACCAAGGTGATGCCAAGGTATTATAAATATAGGTGCAATGTCACTTCTAAATTGATTTGTTTCAAAGCTTTATTCAAATTTCTTTCAATTATAGATAGATTTGATGTTTGAATACAATCTAAAGTTATTTACAAAATATTAGCAAATGTTTAGTAGTTTTCACTCTTTTTGTCAAACAATTGATAAAAAGTGAGGAAAAAAGTGAAGTATTTATTCAAACATTGATTTTATTTGCATTTTATTAATGAATAAAAAACAAAAAATTATTATTTTATTTAAAATATGATATAATTTAGGTCTAAATGTATTTAAATGAGAGTAAAGTGAATGAAATATTTGCAACAAAAGGAGATTTTGACTCAAAACTCAAAACTCAATACAATTTTATTTGAATTTCAATAATATTATAAACAATTCTAAGAGTCGGCAGAAGTGGACGACGAAGGGGTGGGTGTTTTGGAGCTGGAGTTTGACGGCGAGCTCTTGGACTCACGTTTAAGGGACTGAATATATTCTTCCTGCGATTGCGCCAACACTTTGGCCAAAATGTCATCTTCTGTCCAGTCTTTAAGACCTGTTTAAACACCAATTCATTCATTAGTCTTCAATATAACTCAAACTAATTTGAGGTAATGTGTGCTAAACTGAAGAACCGCTTATTAGGAGGGATGGGAGGGAAAGGGGTGCAAAAGGTTGTGCTTTAAATATGATGTAAAATGGTTTGGTATTAAATATTAAAGGAAAACGACTGACCGAACACCTGTGGCGGCAACTGATGCATAAAAGATGCCGTTTCTATAAGACTGAAGTCCTTTATTGCCGAATGTCTGTCATTTATACCACTGCTCGAGGCTTTAGGACTCGATCGAGGACTCACACAATTGGGACTGCGGTTACCGTGCGGTCCTTTACTGGAGCCTTCATGAGCTCCGGTAGTAGTTGACGTAGCACTGGCAGACTTTTTCATTTTATGTGAACGCATCTCATTCTCTTTCAACCACTCGACATACGACTCCCGAGCGATCTGCTCCTCAATGGCCTCATTGGTTGCCTCCCAATCCGTTGCCCGGATCTTGTCCTCAAGCATAGCCTGTTCTAACTGTTGCTGTTCTGAGATATGCAACGCCTTATCCATCAAAGACTTCTCAGCAAATCCTGGTTTAAAGGCCGGAAGTCCTAACCCGACTCCAATCGTCGCCTTCTGTGGATTGACTATAGAGTTGTAATGAATGTTCTTGTGGTAACTCAAACGGATCGGATCGTTGTCTGTCTGATGACATCCTTGGAATATATTAATTGGTTCTGAGCTGTAATGATATACTTCTATCGGTCGGTTGAATATTTCACTCATGGCCTGCATCTCAATGTGATTGCCGTGACTGTGGTCACACCTCTTGCGCTCTACATATGCGGTGAAGTCTTCGGTCACGTATTGAGAAAAATAGTCGGCATTTTTGGCCTAAAATTATATTTCGGTTATTATTAGTCATAAAAATAGATTTGAGAGACAATACCATGTAATCCATACACAGCTTGCGGATCGAACCGTGCATTTCCTGATCGCCGTATATTTGGTCCGCTTTTTAGTGATAACAAAATCATTTAGTTCTCAAAAACAACAAGTATTTAATGACATCAGACATACCAACAGCCCTGAAAAGACAGGCGCCGTCTTCTCCCATCTGTTTGATAGTGAATCCCTTCTTCTTCAGTCTTTTAGTGAATGTCCTTTCCTTTTCCTCCCATTCCTCTTTAGTCCACAGTTCGGAAGGCTTTTCATATTCATCTCCACTGTTATACCCTTCCGCTACTTCGGTGACAATAGATTGGTTTCCGACGCCTTCTATAGAGCTCTTGTCCACACATTTGTTGACATCAGTCTTGACATCAACGTCGACCACAACCTCAGTATTGTTAGCATTGGAAAGGGGTTTGGATTTCCGCATAAGTGATCGGATGTTGTCGTCCCTTCGGAGCCGTCTCTTTGAATGTGTTGGTCCCGAGTCCTGATTTTCCGAGTCGTTTGCACTCCTCTTATCGTCGTTTCTGTTGTTAATGCCATTCCATCGGCTGCTGGTCTGCGGCGAATGGCCTCTAGTGTGGGTCACGTGACTAAAGTTCGGATACGTCTCATAAGAGACACCACTTCTCTCACTGTCCACCGACTCATCATTAGAGGCCTTATTGTTGTTTTGCTTCTTCTTCGGTAATATAGTCATTGCGTTAAGACTTGGATCTAATGTTTGACACAATTGAAGAATAAATTGTGATTTTGTTTACAATTATTTTGATTTCAATGTCTTTTCAAATGATTTTGTGATTAAAAGACAAAAATTAAAATCAATTATAGATTTAAACAAATATTAAGTCTTGTATTGATTTGAAGGCAAAAACAAAGCGTTTATTGAAATTCAATCCTATTTTGACGTAAAAGACATTAATTTTGATATTTTGTGAACAAATCAGTCAAACATTTGACGATAATTGCCATCAGTTTTGGCTTTTATTGTCTTATTTTTATTATTATTATTATTATTACAATTCATACGACATATCAAACACTGAGTTCACAACTGAGGCCACAAAACACGTCAAACACTTCTAGTCCTCAACCGTTGAAAGCAATGGACATCTGATGTGAAGTCAAGACATCATTAATGTCTTCAATCATATGATTAAAAGGCTTTCATTACGTCATCAATGGTTTTGAAACTATTGTTTACATTTCAAAGCATTTCAAACACAAAATGGTTTTTAAATTACTTTAAAATTGGTTTCAATTGATCTCAAGATTTCGGTTAAAGAGGTTTCAATTGATCCCAAATTATGGGTAAAAGTAAACGATTTAATGACAAACAAAACAAAAGACAAAACGTTTGCAAAAAAGTTGAATATTTTGTGGAAACAAATGAAAGCGAAGTTGTCTTCAGTGAAAAAAGTCCGACCAATGAAGAGGACACCGAAGAAGACAATGATTCAGATGATTGTGATAACGATGTCCTCAGGACTGTTGAAGAAGAAGATGATGAAGAGGTGGACGGAGAGGGAGAGGAGAGTGAATGCAATACAGAGTCCATAACAGTCTCGATGTGGGACTTAAAGCACTGTAACCCTAAGCGCTGCACCGGTAGAAAGCTATGCCGAATGGGATTGTGTCGGGTCTTAAGGTTAGGTCAACGGTTTAACGGCATTATATTGAGTCCAATGGCCACCAAATGTGTTTCACCCGAAGACCGAGAGATCGTTGAGCGGAACGGTATAGCAGTTGTCGACTGTTCCTGGAATCGACTGAACGAAACCCCTTTCCATAAGATGAAAGGAAAGCACTTAAGACTTCTTCCATACCTTTTGGCCGCAAATCCAGTGAATTATGGCATTCCCTCCAAACTCTCATGTCTTGAAGCGATCGCATCGACACTAATCATAACCGGCTTTCCAGTCGTCGCTCAAAACTATTTGAATAAATTTAAATGGGGTTTAGGTTTCACTCAATTGAATGAACACTGGTTTGAGAGGTATGTGCTGTGCATTGACTCCAAACAAATGGTGGAAACACAGCACCAGTTGATGACTGAAACACAAACTAACCCTCAATTCACTCAAAACAGAAAAACAGATTTACCACCGATAGAGAGCTCAGACTCAGACTGAGGGACAGGCATTTGGATGCTCTCACCAAAGGGATGGGTAGTTAACTATCATTTCAATTGACATCTAATGTAAAGAAAATTTATATTATTATTAAAAATACAAAACATTTTATAAAAACTTATTTATTGTTTGAATAAAAACATTAAATCTCTTAATGAGTAATGAAATGAAGAATTGATTGCATTATAGACTGTATTATAGACTGTATTAGAGATGAAGTCATTTATATTGAGTTAAAAAAGCCTTAATTTAGTCTAAAATTCATTACATTTGACAAAACAAGTGGTGAATAAAGGACTCGGAATAAAACTAATTGAAAAGTGTTTACAATAATTCAATGTTTAATAACTTTCCACTCCTTTTGTTATTTGACGTAATTATTGAGTTAATTGAAAGACTTTCAAGACTTTTGTGAGATTTAGTGAAACTCATTCATATCTAATGTCATGTATTGCAACAACTCTTACATCCCTTTCCCCTCCCTTTCCCATGGCTTCCACAGAATAACCAAATTCTAAGCGTTTGTATGAAAACGTTATTAACGTTTGAAAGTGTCTTCACTTTTGAGGCATTGAATGAATGAATGGTTTTATGTTTTGTATGTTTTGATCGGAAACTGAGTTTTCATTCAATTGTTTGTCAAATAGTTATTAAAATTTGTTTTCAATTATAAAAAACAAAAATTTATTTATTTTTAAATCAAAAGTAAATATCAATTGAATTGAAGACACAGTTATGTCAGGACTTCCCCGAAGAATAATCAAAGTATTCAGTCGTTTGTCAATTGATTTATAAATAATTAATTTATTCACTGTTTATGTGATAATCAATGCCTTTGTTTAGGAGACACAGCGACTGATGGCAGAGCCCGTGCCCGGGATATCCGCCGTTCCCGACGAAAGCAATGCCAGATATTTCCACGTTGTGGTCGCCGGACCCGAAGGGGTATTAATTGATTGCATTTTATCTCACTTTAAGACAATTAACTTACTCTCAACCCAATAGTCACCCTTTGAAGGGGGAGTTTTCAAACTGGAGTTATTTTTACCGGAAGAGTACCCGATGTCTGCCCCGAAGGTGCGGTTTATGACCAAAATATATCACCCGAACATTGATAAGTTGGGAAGAATATGCTTGGACATTCTTAAGGGTGGGTTTTCACTGCTTTAATTGAGTGCTGTATTGAGTGCTTGTATTTGCGATGAAAATGAGTTTAATTGCCATTAATTTCAATCATTATTACAATACATGTTAAGACAAGTGGAGTCCAGCCCTTCAGATACGGACTGTTTTGCTGTCAATCCAGGCTCTGTTGTCGGCTCCCAATCCGGACGACCCGCTGGCCAACGACGTGGCCGAGCAATGGAAGGTCAACGAAGCGGATGCCATACGAACTGGTAATTCATTTAAACGTTATTTAAATAAAATGATTAACAGTTTGTCCTATGATTTGACGCACAGCTCGGGAGTGGACACGACTTTATGCAATGAATAGTTACGGCCAATGAGTCCGACCTCTAATTAATATATGAATTACATTCTCATATGTTTTGTAAATAAAACCCAATTAACAGATAAAACAACTAATTGTCACAAAAATTAGAAATAATTTTACGTTTATTTCAATAAACAAAAAGTGATATCTGTTTTACGTTTAGACTATTAGTCGACAATAAGTGGACAATAAGTCGACATATCTTTAGTTGAAAACACATTTTATTTTCAATTTTTTCAAAAATCCTTTCAATTATTTAATAAATGATAAAAATTTGGACCAATTTTTGATTAAATTATAAATTGATTTCAATTTCTGTTTATTTGTTTCACAATTGATATGAATTTCAAATCAATTGCAAAGCTTTTGAACTGATATTGAAGGCGACGGACAGGGAATGAAAGCAATCAGACATTGAGTGCACTCTTTGTCGGTTAAAACCACATAATTGTTTGGTCACTGAATGTAAAGCTAATAAAAGTATGAATATTCAGAGTCATTTCAAACGTAACAAATTAGGCACTGTCTTAGCACCTTGACCCTTTCATATTCCGTTGTTAAATAAACAAGACACAATTAATGAAAGATGAAGTTGGAGGATAAAAATCATTTTAGGCAGCAATAATTAAATTATGCTTGATAAAGTTCAAAATTTCATATATCCCATGGTATGATAAAAATATTCCGATATTCCGGAACATTCCTTAAATATCTTGTTATCCTTTATATTCAATGATTTTGTAATACAGTAATCATTTTCAGTGTGTTTTCCACAGTTTATGAGTGCACTCAATGTTTAACAATGAAAATTGAATCTTGGTAAAAATATATCAACAAATAGACTAAAATTGAACTAATCTTTGAGGACTTAATCTTTAAGGGGGTTAATAAAAAAATGCCCCTTAAATGCAGGCAACGGTTGAAGTGAACACTGGATTTGGTTTTACGTTATTCTTGTGTTCATTGAATTGAATCTTCATTTTAATGACTCATTGATTCAAAGATTAATAAAACATTTGTTTTCACTTTAATTGCGTTTAAACTCAATTCAAACCAAAAATTATTTTCAAACATATATTCAATTGTTTTTCAAAGACTTCAGTCAATTATCACTTGATGTCAAAGATGTCTAAATATCTGTATCCGAGTGTCCGAAGAGATGACACCAAAGAAGTGATTCACGGAATTGAGGTTTAAATCACTTTTTAATTGACATTTCATTTAAATCTTTTTGTGGATTAGGTCTCAGACCCTTACCGATGGTTAGAGGACTCGGATGGCACCGAAACCAAGACATTCATTGAACGACAAAATGCTATTTCAATGCCTTATATCGAGTCTTGTGTTTACAAAAACCAAATCAAAGACAGGTTTGTTGTCTTCACTTAGTCTTCAGATCCGTTGAAACACTTCATCACTTGATTTATGACTTAAAGATTGACTCAATTATGGGATTACTGTCGATATGGCTGTCCATTCAAACGCGGAGACAATTACTTCTATTACATGAATACCGGTCTTCAGAATCAGTCGGTCCTCTATGTCATGGAAGCGCTGGACTCTAAGCCCAAAGTATTTCTCGATCCAAACGAGTTGAGCGAAGACGGAACCACTTCTTTGAGTGTTACCTCATTCTCAGAGGATGGCCAGTGGTTTGCTTACGGTTTAAGTGATTCCGGCTCTGATTGGGTTCGGATCCGAATCCGTAGTGTAAAGACAGGCGAAGACTGCGCTGAAGAGCTGACAAAAGTGAAGTTCACTTCAATTGCGTGGACTAAAGACAACAACGGATTCTTTTACGCGGTTTTTATCCAAACATTGTTTTTATTAAACTAAACACTAAGTGATTGTCTAACTGTCCGACAGTGCTATCCCGACCACACAGAGAAAAGTGACGGAACAGAGACCACATTAAACACTTATCAAAAGCTTTATTACCACAGAATAAACACCAATCAAAGTGAAGACACTCTTGTCGTTGAGTTCAAGGATCAGCCGAATTGGCGTTTGTGAGCACACATTCATTCATAACATTAAGTGTTTATTAAATAAACTTTTATTTCATTAACAAAATAGGGGTTCAGTTGTCAGTGAGTGCGGACATTATCTTCATGTCTTCATCCGAGAGAGTTGTCAGAACTGTCTTTGGTATTACGCGGACATAAATGGAGTGACAATTGACTCTAAACTCAAATTGAATCCAATTGTCGACGAGTTTAGCGCTGAATATGAATACATAACTAATGACCAAAACATTTGTTACGTCCGAACCAACAAAAACGCTCCGAACCAACGGCTCGTGAAGATTGATCTGAACTCACCATCGATTGACAATTGGATTGATTTGATTAAAGAAAACCCCAAAGACTTACTCGACTGGTGTTCCGTCGCCAACAATGATATACTCATTGCTTGTTATATGAGAGATGTCGTGAATGTCATTGAATTGAGACGACTATCCGACGGCTCTTTGATTCGGAACTTAGACTTTCCGATCGGTTCTATCACTGGATTCTCAGCCAAACGGAAGCAAAAAGAAGTGTTTTATTACTTCACGTCATTCCTAACGCCGGGAATCATATATCACTACGACTTCATTACTGAACCGAAAGTCTTCAGAGAAATCAAAGTTTCAAACTTTGACCCAAACCTCTACACAACACAACAGGTCTTCTATGAGAGCAAAGACGGCACAAAAGTACCCCTTTTTGTCGTTCACCGCAAAGATGTTGAACTTAATGGCGAGAACGTATGTTTGCTCTACGGCTACGGCGGCTTCAATATCAATATTCAGCCGTCTTTCAGCAATCAAAGGGTACTACTGATGAAGAATCTGAACGGCATTTTCGCCCTGGCCAACATCAGGGGCGGCGGAGAATACGGCGAGAAATGGCACGAATCAGGAAAATTGTTACAAAAACAGAATGTCTTCGACGACTTTGTGGCCGCAGCTCAGTATTTGATTGACAATAAATACACCAGTGCTGACAAGTTGATCATCCAGGTGACATTTACACTACAGGGGTCTGGTCTTTTAATTTGATTTTTATATTTTAAAGGGTGGTTCAAATGGCGGTCTATTAGTTGCAGCGGTTGCCAATCAGAGGCCAGACCTGTTTGGTTGTGTCATATGTCACGTCGGGTAAACGGATTTCACTTATATTTGGCATAAAATGACATTTAATTTAATGAATATCTTTATAACCCATAGAGTGCTCGATATGTTGCGCTTTCATAAGTTCACAATAGGTCAGGCCTGGTGTTCAGATTACGGTAACCCGGATGAGGAACAGCACTTTAAGAATGTCTTGAAGTCAGTCATCTATTCATTGCTTTATTGACACTAATTGTCTGACATTCCCTCACAATAGGTATTCACCGCTTCATAACATACCCAACACTTCGGAACGATATCCCTCAACCCTTCTGTTGACCGGCGATCACGACGACAGGTGAGCACCATTAAGGGGTAAATTGAAAACATAACCAATAATACCTGTGCCGACAATAGGGTTGTGCCCTTGCATTCACTCAAATTCATAGCTGAATTGCAGCACAGATTGGGTGAATCCAATGCCAACACTCCGCTTATGATCCGAGTGGACACCAAAGCAGGTCACGGCGCGGGAAAACCGACGGCAAAACTGGTTTGTATTCATTTCTTATATAAAATGTTTTGTTATTTTCATTTCAATTCATTAATAGATCGAAGAATTGACTGATATTTACTGTTTTGTCATTAATTCACTTCAAATCAAATACAACGACTAAACCTCTCTTTCCTTTGCTTTGTCATCCCTTTCCCTCCTTTCCCTCAATTGAATCTAAATCTAAATAATTTATAATTCATTTAAAGAACACTTTTTTTGTTCATTCGTTGCTATAAAACATATAATTAATTGTATTTTTGCTAAAAATTATATTTTTATTTAAAATTCATTTTCAATTGAATTTATATTTTTAGAAATATTTGATATTATATTCAAAACTAAAACTCATTTTTAATATTTATTTACAATTTTAATGAAATTTAATAAAAATTTAAATCAAAAGTAAATCAAAATTATTTGAATTTGAAGTAAATATTAAATTAAATTAAATCGTTAAATAAGTAAAGGTTAAATATTTTGCTTGCATCAGGATCATTTCAGAATGCCTATTAATTTTCACCAGGTGAAGCTTTGATAAACTCTTAAATCAATTCAAACACTAATATTTCATTCATTTATTATTTATAATTTAAATATTTTTTATCAGAAGTACTTTTGACATAAACTTTGATTCTGAAGGGGTCTGTAATGTAAGAGTAGGTGGGAGTGGGGGTGGAAGAGGTGCTAATTGTAAAGCCGTTGTATTTAAATCAACGAAAACATCACTTTTTTGATTATCTTTAAAACATTTGTTTTGGTTTTCATTCACTTTTAGATTATTTTCAATCAAAACAAATCCCAAACTCTTATAAAAACCAATTTTATTAGTTGTCGTTAAAGTGATTGTTTTGAATCCCATTCCCTTCACTAAAGCCTCCGTTTCTTTCATAATACGCTTTCCAAATCCCTTTCCCCTTTCACTTTTTGCCACAATAAGTGATTCAATGAAAGCGCAGGTGGTATTCATTAACTCTTTTTTCACCCTTACGTGACCTAAAAGTCTCTTTTGTTGGTCAACAAGAATGAGAGAAAGTGGTAAACAATCACATGATTTGTGCAATGAATGAAGTCTTGCGGTCAGACTTCGAGGCCATTCCTCGTTGAGAAGTAGTGCACAATCATTGATCATAAGGGGATTGTCGTGTAGTTTAACCAATTGTAATGAATCAGACATTCAATTCAGTTCTCAATGTTTTTGTTGCTTTTGTGTTAAGATCTGAAAATAAGGACAAAATTTTTGACAAATTATTTAATCATTGATTAGTTTTTGCATTCATTTTCTATAAGTAATTGATTTTGTGTTCAAAAAGAGTACAAAAATATGAATTAAATCTCAAAAACAAAACATTATTTCATGTATTTATAAATTGCTTTTTTTTCTCGACGCAAACTTCTGGAGCGCATCCATGCACTCATCGGAAATCCAACGTTCCTGTATGAGATCGCACTCGTCTTTATTGATCTGGTGCAATTTCATACGAATCTCTTCATTCCTGACCAATGCTTTTGAGAATTGCATTGACTTCGGGTAACAAGTGTTGACCAAACCCTTAGCGCCGAAAACATATTCCTCTATATGTTCTTTGAATCTATCTTTCGGTACAATCCGTGATACGAGTCCGCAATCGAGTGCTTCTTTTGCACTCATTTTATGGTTAAAGTAAAGCATTTCACTGGCCTTTGAATAACCCATAATATAAGGGAACGTAAACGTTGAACAACCTTCGGGTGACTGTCCTAACGACGAGAAAGGGGTCTGATATGAAGACGAATCACTGGCTATTACGGTATCCATTAGTGCCAGTGTTGTAACCGTAATACCAAATGCCGGGCCATTGACGGCACCGATCATTGGCTTTTGGAAGTCAATAAACGCGGCCACAAATTTCTGTAGCATTTGTCTGGACGCCGCAGACCCGGCCTTCAAATCCCCGTTATATAGTTTGTAAGCCTTTTCAAAGTTACCTAAAAATAAAACATTTGTTAAATATTTGTGAAAACATAAGACAAATGCAAATCCACTGTAAGACTCACCCAAATCATTGCCACTGGAATAGTAGTCTCCGTTCCCCGTAATGAGCGCTAATTTGATGGACTCATCATTGGATGCATTGTTGAGTGCATTACTCCACTCCTCGTACATCTCACCGGTAATCGCGTTATACTTTTTAGGTCTGTTCAAAGTTATAACACAAACTCCAGACCTGTTCTCAACTATAATATTGGGTTCAGAGCTGTTGGTTGAGGATTGAGAGTCAATACCACTTGCTTTCAGCAATTCATTCACTGTTTGAGTATATTGAGACATAGCATCGGCGGAAGACATGGATCCGAGTCCACTCCAAGCGCCCCATTTGGCCTTCTCTACAAAATTGATTGCCGACGGCTTAGGAGTATTGCACTGACCTATAGTCGACTGCTTAAAGAGTGCGTACAGTTTTAGCTTCACATCATTGTCCGGCTCTTCACTCAACTTCTTAAGGTTTTGTTGAGCGCTTTGGAAGTCTTGGTTGACATTAGCTCCGGAAGAATAAGCATAAGATTGACTCGTGTTTAGCATTTTTGGGACAATTTCTGTCACTTTTGTCAATGTTTTGAAACTTTTTATTAACCGAAACACTGAATGAAAGTAAAGTCAGTTTCAAATGATTTTTACATCACTTTTCAAAACTTCCAAATCATTTCAAAGTTATTATTCAAAAATAGCAAGGTTATATTTGACATGACTTTCTAAAACCATGTTATTCTCAAAAAAACAAAATGATTTGAAAGTCATGAAAAGTGCAGTTAAATAAGAAAGGTCAAATCAATCACTTCTCCAATTAAATAATTAATAAATCTATTGAGCTTGTTCAGTTCTAATAAGTATACTTGTTAACAAGTGAACAAATGACCAAGGGTATTTATTCAAATCATAATTATTTCTCATTTATACTTACTTTTGGACAAAAACTGAGTTAATATTAAAACACAAGAAATGAAAAGCAAATCAAAATTAAAGTCCAAATCAAAGGATAAACAAAAATATAATCAAAAGTTACGTCAAAATGAACTGAAAATCACTTTTATCTGAAAATAAATACAATTATAAACAAAACTAATCTTATCTTTGATTAAGAAATCAATTGAAACACAAAATAATAAAAAATTAATTCAAATCACAATTAAATGAGTTTTTGTTGTCATAAATGTAAACAACGTTTGCGTCGATAGTGTCGACACTGACTGACAGTAAAGCACTTAAAGATGTTTTTGACGTCTCTTTGAAGACAATTAGTGTTTGTTTTGATCTCAAGTTATATAGTATTCAATCATTTAATCATTAATTCATTGTTTTTAATGTTTTTTATTATAAATTGTTTCAAATATTAATTAATTTTAGTTTTATTTCAATTAATGACTACTTTTTGATCACATAATGGACAGCATTAGTGATTGTGAAGACGAAAGACGTCTTGTTTTGGACAAACCATTGGATGATATCTCCAGAAGAAGTGAAACAACAAATGGATTCATATTTTTGGTGACATTCCTGTCAGCCATCGGAGGCTTTCTCTTTGGTTATGACACTGGCATAGTGTCCGGCGCTATGGTCTTCATTCGGGATCAGTTTGGTCTCGACCATTGGTGGCAGGAGTTTATAGTGTCGTCAACACTACTGTCCGCCTGGATATGCGCTATCATTGCCGGCTATTTGACCGAAAGGTTCGGTAGAAAACCGGTTATACTTATAGCGAGTGTAATCTTTACCGCCGGTTCTCTTCTAATGGCTGTGGCGGCCAATAAAGTGGTTTTACTTATGGGCCGATTCACTGTCGGATCAGCTATTGGTTTGGCTTCGATGTCAATACCTGTCTATATCGCAGAGGTATCGCCCCTTAAGCTCAGGGGAAGACTCGTAACAATTAATACATTATTTATAACCGGCGGTCAATTCGTGGCCTCTTTGGTCGCCGGAGTGTTCAGTTTAAATGAGTCTAACGGTTGGCGGTTTATGTTAGGCATCGCTGCCATCCCTTCAGTCATACAAATGATATGTTTTGCATATCTGCCCGAATCGCCCCGTTTTCTCATCAGAAGAGGCCGATACCAGGACTCACTGGAAGCACTCCAGAGGTTTAGGGGACCGGAAGCCGATGTGAACGATGAGTTTGAGTCAATCAAAGAGAACTGTTTGGCCTCAGAGAGAGAACAGGCGGAAAGGGGCGGCACTTCAGTGTTGGAACAGATTATGCAAAATACGGGACTCAGAAGAGCGCTTATGATTGGATGCGCTCTTCAGATGTTTCAACAGATCTCAGGTATAAATACAGTCATGTATTACAGCGCGACTATAATACAGATGTCTGGCGTTCACAACAAGTCAACCGCCGTCTGGTTGTCCGCCGCCACCGCTTCGATCAACTTTTTGTTCACATTTGTTGGAGTATTTCTGGTCGAACGGATTGGTAGACGCTTATTGACCCTGACCAGTTTGGCCGGTGTTATCATAAGTCTTGTAATATTAGCGCTTGGATTCCAATTGACAGCCATTCAGTCACCGGCAGTTGAGTGGAGGCCAAACATTACAAGAGATACCATATGTTATAAAATGGATAATTGTTTTGATTGCACCCGAAGTAAAGCCTGTGGTTTCTGTTTCCTTGACTCGAGTTCTACTCTTTCTTCAACTCTTGATGTCAACGGAACGTGTCTTTTATTGGATCCCAACGATCAGGAAAGGGCTTCGGGTATGCGTTGAGTCAATCGTTTACCAATAAATCTGTATTTCTCTGAATAACAATTAAATTAACAGTCGGTTCACCCCTTTGTCGCAATGGGACGGAAGCGGGAGTGGTTTGGGCTCCGGAATGGTGTCCTTCAAAGTATTCATGTAATCATTCTTTGACTCAAATTCTGTAACAAATTATTAATTATTTGTAAATCCCTTTTAGGGCTAACACTCTTGGGTTTAATGCTTTACCTCCTCTTCTTCGCTCCGGGTATGGGCCCAATGCCTTGGACTATAAACTCTGAGATATACCCCTTATGGGCGCGCAGGTGGGGGTTATATAATATTAAATATTTGAAGGAAACCTGAATTCAATTGTGTTTTAGTGTCTGTTATTCGACCGCAACGTCTGTTAATTGGTTTTTCAATCTATTGGTTTCGTTGACATTCCTATCGATGACTCAATGGTTAACAAAATTCGGAACTTTTTATTTATACGGTATTTGTATTGCACTTACATTTCAATTATGTTTTTATAACCCATTGTCTATCCAACAGCCGGTCTGGCAGTCATTGGTTGGATATTCTTCGCCTACTTTTTGCCCGAAACTAAAGGCAAAAGTCTAGAAGAAGTGGAATCTCTGTTCGCAAACGACTCAACAGTTTTGGGCCAAAACAACACAAAAGCCGTTCAATACGTTCACATCCGAGGCATCAATAGAGAGCACACTTTTGATGAATCGGATTAAGGGTTTGAAATGTTTTTAAATTATTGAAAACTATTTATTAAATGAAAAGCTATTTAAATGTTTTGCAAATCAGTTATAATCTGTAAATAATATTATATTTTATTTATTTATCAAAAGAGTTATATTTAAAGCACTTTTAATTGTGTCACAAATTCATGTCATTTCCACTCTTTATGTGATATTTGAAGAGAAAGTGAAATTAATTTTAAATTATATTAAATAATAAAAAAAAATTAACACAAAACCAAAAGTTTTGAAAATTGTTTTGAATATAATTTCAAAACTTATTCATTGTTTTGAAAACACTTTTAAATTTAAACGAAAAGACAATAAATTGATTAAAACATGCATTAAATCAACAAAACTATAGATATTTAGAGATTTGTGCTTTCATTTTGGTATTGGCTTTCAATGTGGTATTCATTTTCGGCAAACCTTTCACAGAATTTGAGTTTTTGAGTCAATCTGTTGAGTATTTCTCCAAAAATTATT
>JAQGAT010000902.1:0-20823 GCA_034687845.1 Pantelozetes paolii
AATAAGCCTTTGTATGTAAAATATGATTCATCCTTTAGTAATTTGAAACCAGAAACTATTTGAATTAAATGACCTTGCAACACTGGTACAAAATCGAAGCGTTTGATGTAATCCACGTTTGCAGTGTTCATATTAATATAGATATTGTTCTAAATTATTTAATAGAATAAATACCTTGTTAATTATTTAGTATTAATTTATAAATTACTCCTTCATTGTTGTTGAACTTTATTTGTAAACACAAGTTGCATGTTAGATATTGAATGAAATCAAGGTAAAATCCAAACAGAATTCTCTAATGATTATAATATAAATTAATTCAAATAAATTATAATTTAAATAATTTCAACCTGATCATATAGAATTCGTATCAATGTTCTGTTACCACAGTCATTGTTGCATATTAATTGGCTTGCTAAATTTAATTTCATTACTGGAATAACATTCAACACATAATTAAAATGTAATTTATCTACCATGGTTAGTTAAGTTAAATAACACGATTAAATTACTTCCTCTTAATATTCTCAAATTAATATCTATTTTTCAGTAATACATAAATATTAAAATTAATTTTCAACATAAAACTCATATTTCATTAATATATGAATAAATTTGAAAACAATGTTATAATAATTATTTGATAAAAAACATCGATTTTGGTTTGAATTTAAGTACAATTTCCCAATAAATGGTATAATTAATAGATATTTTCTGTTTCTCTCAAAACAATCATTATTTTAATTAAAACATTAAATAAAGAAATAAAATAATTATTTACAACGAATTGTTTTAATTATTAAAGTAATATAACCTTGAATACTTTATTACTATAATTCATAAATGTATTAATACAATATATTTCAACAAGACTATCAATGTATTAAGTGTGCTGTGGTCAATAAGAGTGATTGCAGTGAGGGAGCAAGGACATAAAATATTCAATTAGCAATATATCATAAATTTTTAGTAAATTATTTGCAATACTTGTGAATCAATTGATTGAATAAAAGAAATTTAAATTCATTGGAAATTTTACAACAATTGATAAAATTGATGAATAAATTCAATGAACAATAATATAAACACAAATTTATGCATAGATTTGAATGAATGACAAACCATTAAAATTATTCAATGAATCAAAAGTCTGAAAATATAGACATTTGATTGAATGAGAGATTCATTTATGCAAGAAATACATCACTTGAGTAACCCATCGGTGAAGTCATTGATAGGGAAAGTGAAACCAAAGCCATAACAATATCACACATGACTTAACAACACAACTAATTCTAACCAATATTTCATTTCTCCTTTTCTTTTACTCCCTTTCCAGTCATACAAAGGCCTAAAATACAATACAATTGATATCAATATTACTTATTCTCAACTCTAATCCAATTTTCTTATACATGAAAAATGACTCAAAAATCAATTGAATTTTGAAATAAAACACAAAAATATATTACAATTTGAAATCTGAAATAAAGTTAAATAATATTTGCATTCAAATCACTGGAAATACTATTTTCATATTCACTATGAAAACAACTGAAGTGCTGTCACAATGAAAAAGTGATTAACAATTAAACTAATGATTTGTTTTGAAGATAATAAAAACAAATTGTATTTTGAGTGTCATTACAAACATCTGTTGCAGAAGTGAAACAAATTAACTCTTATTTTGAAAAATTACATCAAATTATTGATTAAATTGATTTCACAGTTTTAAAACATATTTTGATTATTTGTTTATTTATTATTCAATTGTTTGTAAAATATATTTATTTTATTTCACAATTAATTGTTGTTTTCTTTCTGTCATTAAATCAAAGATTGATTTTTATCATTACTTTTAATGTTATTATTTGATAGCAAACTAATGGTGTTCTCCAATGCATCAGTAGATCAAGAGATACACCATAATAGACATACTGTACAGCACAGGCAGACTAACCACTGGTGTCCTATTCAATGACCAAATCATTTAATTTAATGATTAAAATAAGTTTGGATTCTATGAAAAAGTTTTGTTGAAGAAAAAAAAACTTTCACTTATTATCAAAACCTTTCAATCGATTCAATGAACTTTGAAAAAGTAATTTAATTATTGTTTCAATAAAACCAAAAACTATTTTTCATTTATTGATTACTTTTAAACTCAATCAACAAGTTTTCAGTTGTGAAGAAAAAGCACTCAATTCTGTCATAAAAAGCAATTTATTTTAATTTCAATGAAACATTGGTTTTGTTGTGAAAAACAATTGATTTATTTCTCACTTCAATTGATGAATGAATTGTTGTTTAGATTCAATTGAAAACAAAGTCTCAAAACACTTGAAAATTATTTACAAAATATGTATCGATTTTCAGACTTTTAGATAAAATCAATACAAATATTATGTTTAACACAAATGTCAGACCAATTGAGAGGATTTGTTGAATGCAAACAACTTTTATTATAATTATTTCAAGCACTGGTAGTCTAAGAGTATTTGTTATCAAATAAAACCAAAAACTAGTTTCCAATTAAACAAAATGTGTTTTATTTCTCAAACATTTATAACTTTAACAAACGTTAGGAAAAGAAATCTAAAATCCTTTGAGAGTTTTGTGAACTATTTTTCTATACCCTGTGAACACAATTACTATTTTATCTCTGATTAGTTTGTATTAATACTTGTGTTTTCATTAATACCAAAGTCATCTTAAGGGCACCGGTGGTATTGTGCATTGAGTTTTTCGTTGAATTTTATATAAAATCATTGAAAATAAAATCAATGTTTATGTGATATTAAGAGATATTTTCATGTGTTTTATGTCATCTCTAATGTGTTTTATAAATAGATTTTTGTGTTTCAAATAAAAGTCAATATTTTTTACTTTCATTTTCAAACAAAACTCATATTCTTTGAGTTTATCACAAAAAAGCCGACAAATCATTGCAAAAAACAACACAAAGTGAGGAAACCCTTGTCTGAACTCTATGTCTATAATAAATAATGGCATTTGAGTTGTGATACAAATGAATGAGTTTCTGCTAAAACATTAGCTCAAACTTAACGGACAATAGGTTTCTCTGAAATACAAAAAATATTGTGTTTTACTTAAATTATTATTATAAGAGGAAAGTAGGAAAAGAAAGTGAAGGGAAAGGCATTAATCTCTGGATAAGAGTTGATTTGATGTCTGACTGAAATATATTACCAAAAAGATTGCAATTAATTACTATTTTCTCAGCTCTTATTCATAACAACATTATATATACAAACAATTGGTTTGACTTTAACTCAATTTTCTTTGAATTCCCCCTAAAGTGCAGAAAATTATGTGTTTATGTGTTCACAAACTTTTTTGTTGTTTCTCTTCTCTACTCTTTATAAATATTTATCATTTGATTGTTTTTCACTGTTTTTGTTGTTGTAGTGAAACAAAACACCAGATAAGGGGTATGTAAAGGGTAGTGGACTTCAATTAAATGTTATCTCAACTGACATTTACAGTGAATTAAAGTCAATGAACAAAGTTTTTAAAGCAATCTTAAGATACAATCAAACGATAAATAAGAGTCAGTTCTGCAGTCAATAGGGTTTGAGTTTAGAAATCAATTAATGATTCAAACGTTTAATTCAAACACAATATCTGCCAAACCTTTGGAAACGATTCTCTTGTGTGCTGTGGAAGGACTGAAGAACTCTACCATTGATTGTCAGTCACTTTGACTTTTTTTTATTAACATTCAATTCACACAAATATTCAGAATGTGTTGAAGACTGGCAGTCATTGAAGACTCAAACACTCACTTAAGGCCACAAATGGTATAATTTCTCCAAACGTTTCGTTGATTTTTAATATTTCTCTCAATTTATTAAACGCTTAAAAGGTTTTCATTTCAGAAATTACTTCATTCAGTGTTTAGTAAAATATACCAAAACCTTAAGCATAAAAATCAATACAATTATGAGAAACATATTTTATATTTCATTTCATTTACCCCTAATTTTATGTACAGTACACTAGACTTGAGATTAAATTTATTTCTAAACCTTATTTTGATGGTTTAGTACAATATGAAACCAAACTTAATGTAAATGTCATGTATTTAAACCAAAATAATATATAATTTAATTGAAGAATATTTTGCACAAAAAAAATATAACTTTTATATCGGATAAGAGTTTCACTAAATATTCTGCACTTCTCTCCCCTGCGATGGAAATTGCATTCAGAGTATGTTTTTGACAATTGATAGCAATCTTAAGTTTCACTGAATATAACGACAATTCAATCAAAAATATATACGAATTAATGAATGATTGGATTGAATGACAAAAAAAATACAAAATAGTTATAACAGTCAGACAATCAAAGTCTGCAAACAATTTAAAATAAGCGAACAATTCATTCAATCCTTTGTTTTAATAATAGATTTAAATATAAATTAAAAATAATTTGTTTATATTTGTTGGCATTTAATGAAAACACTTCAATCCAATCCAATCCTAAACTTTATTTATTAAGTCATGTCCTCACAGTTGGCATTTACTGTATTGCATTACTTTTAGCGCTTAGAGCACTGGTATTGCATTCATCTCTAAAATGAAGATAAAGTAATTTACAAATTCAGAGTTTACAGGCATTTCGTGGGCACAGGAATTGTAACAAACAAATGATAATCAAGTGATACTTCAATTGATATTTATAATTTCGACCCTTATATACCATTCCCTTCAGACTTTGATAATAAAAAATGTTTGCTTTTAATAAACTTTATATTAGTTTTTGTGGCGCTTATGGACTGATCGGTCAAATAGTGATATGAATCCAATTTGCGTGAACTGACTGTTCATTAAAGACAAACAACACTTCAGTCCAAACCCAAACTGCATTTCTTCGGTCATGTGCTCACAGTTGGCATAAATAGCATCACTTCATGCGCTTAGAGCACTGGTATTGCTTTCATCTCCGAAATTAAGGCAAAGTTATTCTCAAACAACTTCTCAGTATTTGAAGGTTTGGCAGTCATTTTGTGGACAGGAATTGTAACACATATTAATCAAGTGATGCATTACTTATACATTGCAAATGTTGTCCACTCTTTGCGATCCTATTATTGGATCCAAAAATAAAAATATATTTGAAGACAACAACAAAAAACTTAATGAAATCAAGGCTTGAATTACAGTGTATTTTATATTACTTTTTTCAGAGCACTGGTAGGCATTGGATTACATGAACAGAGTATTAGAGTTAAAGTAATGTTCTTTCAATAATGTCTTTCATTTAATGTTTCATATTTTGGTAAATATTTTCTGTTCATTCATACAAATAGCTGAGTAATGGATACCAGGGTTTGAATTGATTGAACAGTTATTTCATCAAAAATGGTGTAAATATTTGAAACATCTTTTTGAGACAATAAGTGTTTACTTTTGTCAGTAATGACTGGATTTGGAGTTTTTGTTTAAAATTCCTGTGAATTCTTGAATAAAATCTTTGTTTTACTAAACATTTGAAATAAATTCAAACTAAAAATTGCAAAAACACTTCAAGTGTTTGAATAAAAAGTGAAAATATTTTATTCATTACTTTAAAAGTTTTGAAACATTTTCTAAGAATTTGTTTTCAAAATAAATTTATTCTGAATTTCAAATGTTTTTATGTTATGTTTGAAACAAAACACTAAAACTCACGAAAATACTGCACTTTTATATCAAATAATTTCATTACATATGCTATACATTAGTGGGAAATACAAACTCAGGTTTGGGTCCAATCGGGACATAATCTCCGGTTATATGTGTGGATGTGTTTAAGTCGACTGACTCTCACTCTTAATATCAAAACTGTTTGTGGACTTCAGTCTATTGGGAGGCGAGAGAGCAGAGCATAGACTACCAGAACATAGTTATTGTCAATGTACTGTAGAATACAGTGCACAGGGATAGGGATGTCATGCAATGTCTATCCATTTATCAAACATCAAAATTCTTTACACGAATAACAGATATGACTGAATAAAAATGTTTTGACTCTCAATATGCGATGAGAAATGTGTTATTCAAACACGAAATTAAATTTTTCTTATTTTTGTTCATATATTGACCAAAAAATATGTCTTTCCTTTCATTGGGTGTTATATTCAACACAAAAGAGTTGCACTTTTCATAACACTTTAGGATTATTTAAACAATAATTAAGTTTTGAATTAATCCTTTAAAACTGAAAACATAATTATTTTTTGACAAAACTTGAAAATAACTTAATATTTGACAAAAGTTTTGATTAAAATTAAACTCGACTTTAATCTCATAACAAATTTTTGCAGTCTTTTTATGATTTGACAGAAAAGTATTAAAAATTCAATTTATGTCAACAAAAGTGAAGATATTTTTATAAAACATTTATTTTTATTATAAAAACATTAAATATTTTACATTTAATAACAAATTTGAACTCAAATTTCATGCTTTGAAAACACTTTTGAAAAATCAGTTCAACAGTGATGTGACATTCAATCCAACAAATTGTAGGTTTTATTTGTTGCTAAACAAAACAAAAGTCAATTTCAGAGCATTTGTATGCTTTCAGTCCTTAATCTCAAAGTCTATTAGTTTTAATCGATTCAATGAATTTGCAAAACATATAAAGTATTTGATGTAAGAATGCCTTCATTTCCTTAAATCACATCACATATCAAGGATTTCATCTAAATTCTGATCATTTAGTGTCTAATCATTGCATACATTAGGCATTCAATCCCCAAAAGTTCAATACATTGTGAACTAAAACAACAAAAATGTTTAAATTAATTATTCAATAACTCATTTGCAAACTCTTGACATGAATTCATAAAAGTTTTGTTATTTTTATCTCAAATTTTTTTCATAACTTTTTAATAAATGAAATATTTTTCGTCAAAATTATAATAAATTATTGTTTGAGTACATAATTGTTGCCATCATTTCAGATATAAAGGCACAGAAACTAAAGCCCAAAACCATTAATCGTGTCTTTGATTCAAGAGCTGATAGTTTGCTAATACTTGTGCTCTAAAGATAGGAAATATCAGTAAAAAGCAGAACAAAGGTATTAGAGCTCAGAGTTGAGTGAAAAACACCAAAAATAGAGATTAGTTTTTATTAAATCATATGAAACCAGAGTTTCAGTTGTTTGGTTCAAAACCGCACTTAATTATTACGGGATGGGTTTGGTATCTAATGTTTGATTTGCCTTAAATTGATTTTTTATGTGTTTTTGACGCCAAACCCATACATTTAAGACACATATTATAAGTTATTATAACTTTTCTAATCTATAATTATTTTGTCAAAAAATATTATATTATTTCTCTCTCTATTGAACTCTAATATCAATAATGTATTTGATATTCAATTATTCAAAACAATCTCTTCTTCACGCACTCTGTTATACCATTAGATAGAGACTAATCTTAATATTAATGTCATTACAGGCAATAAAATTGCGAAAAACTTATACAAAATAAATGAAATATTTATTACAAAAAGATTTTACAGACAATATCTGCAAACACAGAGTAACAAAAAATATGCAAAAAAATCATTAAAGAAATTACAGAATAAGTCAAACATTGATTAATGAATAAAACATTTATAACAATTTGTCTATGGATTTGATTATTGAAATCATTTTCAACACAAAAAACAGTGAAATCTTTTCTCATTTCTGTCTATATATACCTCTAATGACTAATATGTCTAATGATAGTACAAATCGGTATATTTGGTATTAGTATAGCACTGATAGCCATCACAAGTACTATATGTATATATAAGACCATTAATGTTGAAATCATTTGATGCCTTATGTGGTCTCACAATAAGATCGATGCAATTGATGCGGGCGTTCAGGGAATGGTAGGCAATATTATAAATATAGTATTGAAGATAGATTTAGATGAGAAAAGGCTAATCAAATGGTGATATTTGTTGGGATTAAACACAAAATATATAATACAAATAGACATACAATACCCCAAAGATTGCAATTCATTGACGTGCAAAACAACACTGTATAAAGTGATGTGTATTTCACATCTTTTTCCTTATGAAGATTAACAAACTTTTATTACAAGAAAATGATAACAATTTACACGCAATCAGACTTTCAATCATTTGTTTAATTTCCAAAATGACTGAGTATTTGATAAAAACCAAGTGTTTTTCCAAATCATTGCTGTTTTATAATATAACACTGATTTTTATAACACAGTGTTTGTTAAATAATTTTAATAATATTTTTGTCAATTATTTCTTATATTTTGTTACAATTTTTACTATTATTTTAATAAAATAGTGATTAGTTTTATGAATTAAGATTTACACTGGTCCAATTCTTATTTAATACTATTTTGAATATGAAAATCAAATTTACAAATAAAGTTATGAAGAAATTATTATTATAACAAAAAAGTGATTCATTTCTCACGGAATGACAAGTGATTTATGAAAACATGAATATTATTTCACAAACATATATCAAATGCAAAATACGTGTACACTATGTGTGAAATTGATTATGAATTTTGTAATCCCAGGAAAAATATCTCTAAAAACAAAACACATTTTCTTTTGATTTTGAAATAAGAAATGATAAAACATTTTGATTAAGAAAAATGAAAAAATCAGATGAAATGTTGAATAAAATAAATAAAACTTTTCTCAAACTCTTATATCATATTAAAGCAAATGTTGTGAAGACTTATAGCCTTAGAGTTGGTATCACTTTATTTTGTTTTTGTGTTTTGTTTGACTTTTTATCAAATCTCTAAGAAATTACTGAAAATGTAATCTATTTGTCAAATCTCATGAGATTGTGATATAATGTGAGACGACTGTCCAATTGGCCCATAAAATGTTGTTCCCCTTTCACGTCAGATAATGCCAATCGCAGGGGTAATGATTGAAGACAGCTGTGCCGACAATAGGCCTGAGTCTGTCATCAATGTATCACAACTACTCTTAATATCAATACTACTGAAGAAGATTCTGCAGAAAATCCATGCATTCATTGAATCCAATGTTGAATCCAATGATTCAAATCTCTTGTATATAAACACTGTTTCACTCTTTCCTTATATTTTGATTCACATTTATAAGAGATTCAAAGAAAAGGAGAAAAAGAAACTCTAATTCATATAAAATAAAGTGAAAATCAAATCGATATTTGAAAATACATTTACAAAAAAGCTTTCACAACATTAGAGGACTGGGAGTAACAGTGAATGTAAAATAAGTATCACATCTTAGAGTTAGAGAAAAAAGGTTTTATATTAATCTAATAGTCATTACATTATATTGTAATGAATGCCTGCTTTTAGACTACATTTTCATAAATATCTCTAATTATAATCAACTTTTATGTAATGCATTGCAAATGAGAGGACCAGTAGTTTCAGTAGTTTTTTGGTTAACAATTAGATTTGTTAACAAATAATGATCTCATGTTTGGAAAGCATTACTTCTGGTTCACTCACAGACACAGCAATAATATATTAATTAATTTATAGATTAAAACATTAATTACTGTTAATAATAGCAATAAAATTAATTCAATTAAGTGGCCCTCACTATTGTCGCATGGATTGGATTATGTCTTCACAGATGCTATTGATTTGTGTCTCTAATGACTGACTGATTGATTGCATTGTATTACTGATAGTATTAAACATGTATTGAGTTATTCTGTCAATTGTTTTGCAATTAATTATAGACTGAAAATGAATTCAATTGAAAATTAATGAAAATCTATTGAATAATAGGTTTTGTTGTGTTTGAACGTGAAATTCAATGAATCCCTTAGTGTTTGCGTTAATCAGTTGTAAATTGATTTCAAATCAGTTTTGAGTCAAACGTTAATTAAGACCTGAATTTCAAATTAAAAGTTTTGGACAGACTTTGAGTGTAATTAAAATTTATTTTAAATATATTTGTAATAATTATTAAACTTTTAATTTTAATTACAAAGAGAGACATCAAAACAATGGGTGCTTTAGAAGGAATATTTGTTCTCGTCATTTCAGTTGCAGTCGGTGTCGGCACAGGTATATGGCTTTGTGTGAAATATAAACTGAAATCAATGCCTGAGTTCTGGAAACAACTGAACACTTGGTTGAAATCTCTGTTGAATGAAAAGGACTCCGGTGTTAAGGGTTCAAGCATTCACTCAAATACTGGTAGCAGTAAAAGTACCCTCAGTTCAGCCTCTGGTCATTCCAGCGCTGACAGCAAATCGAGTCCCTCTTCAAAAAGTTCAAAACACAAATGAATTGAAAGAAAAAATACTTCAGTTTTTCTTCACTTTATTTTCAAATGATTTGAATTTCAATTAAATATTATTAAAAAACATTTCAATCAATGCCTTAAAGACTACTTTCTTGCTATGCATTCAACACTAACTGTGAAATAGATTTTTAAAAAACTGTTACAAAATATAAACCAAAAAAACTAATGTTAATAATAATTAGTCTAATTTTATCCCTGGTTAACTTATGCCTTATATTTTGAATCAATTTTTGAATCATTTATTTTTCAAACATTTCAATATTGATATCAAAACCGATGTTTCAATTACTTATTAATTTATTAAAATCTTAAACTCTGTTCAACACTTACTTCATAGCACTTGAAGTAATTAATAGTAAATAACTTATAACATGAAAATCCAATCCATTTATTACTCGTTCTCTCAATAGTTCTCAATAACTAAGAAATTGATTCAAAGAGTTATACAAAAATCAAAACAAATAATCATTTCTTTCAAAACAAACCTTTAATCTCAGACTCAATGATATTCTGTGTCTCCTATTCAGTGAAGTCATCAATGAATTCAACTTTTTATATGATTTCTTTGACTCACTATTCACTGAAGGAGTGATGAATAGTTGGAAATTGAAAATACTTTAGAAAACAATACAACAATGGATAAAATTGATTTGATAAATGATACTGTTGCCATTTAAGCATATTAAATATATCAAGGATATAATATGGCACAGATATCATAGTGCAGACAAAAGGTCAGCAGATATTTAGTTGTATTCACTGATTATTGAATTGATTTTCTGTTGTTTATAAGGAATTGTCTTTTGTTTGAGAGTTTATTTGATAAAAGTTTGTTTACATTTCTTATTTTGATTTTCAAATAACATCTCAACGACGAGAGATATAATGCATGAAAAGGGGTTTAAATTGAAACCAATGTTTGAAAGAAGATAGTATTTAATCACATTTGCAAATCCATACAAATGTAGTGTATATCTAACAAAATGTACCCTCACTTATATGAGAGTAAATTGTAAAGGCATTTATTGTTTTGTATAATAATGTCTAAAGATATTCTGGTTCATTTTATTAATAATATTTTTACAAAACTGTAATCATATAAAAAGCAAACATTTCTGGTATTACTATCAAAAGCTTGTATTACTATCGGTTGAGTGGGCAACGATTTTTTAATTTATCCCATTTAAATTTAATTATTATTTTATGGTGTAAACTAATTTTAGTTAATTTTAAAAGGTTGAAATTAACAATGATAAATTTTCCATGATTATAATATTAATGTTATAAGACTTATAACAGTTTAAGTATTATTTGCTGTCATTTCCACTCAATCTAAATCCAATTTTGGTAACCTTATATTAAATTGATTATTATTACCTTGCACCTGAATTATACTTGACAAGCTTATATATAAATGTGAACTATTTGATCACCTTGATGTGTCAGTCAACACTGCTTTTGCATTAAATTCAATGTTTTTATTGAATTTATTGTCAAAATAAATGTCACTTTTTTTTAAGTCTAACTTTATTTTACAGAATCTCTTGTATTGATTGAGTGTTTTGAGGATAACTTGAAAATGGATTGCAATTATTATTAATAAGACTCGATATGAAAGGTTGGGAACAGTATATGACAGTAATGTGAGGACAATGTGATGAGAGGACACGTAGTAAGCATTTAATGAAGCAGTCTTTCACAATCTCGTTAGACTTATATATATAATAACTATCTTTTCATTTTTGGCGAAACCCTGGATCCCTAACCCCAGACTTTGCTTCCCAATGCAATACCAGTGCATTTGGTTGAGTGAGAGTGTAGTGAAAGAGACGTTCATATGTTATACAACACAGGAATCGACGCATTCGTCGTTCATCTGTCGCTTTCACGTGTGTTTACTCTCCGCCTCTCAAATACATAACAATCGATATCATATAAAACCAAACCGACTGTGCATTTAGACCAACATTTTCGGTTCGGATACTTCACTGTCAGCACAAGTATTTGGCAAAGTTTAGCAAAGGTTGGCAAAGAAATACTTGAGATAGTGTTGGCACTGATAGTACACGTGCTTTGTATAACTTTTTGTGCAATACTTTCTAAGATGTGTTAAAAAGCTTTTTGAATCAATTGAATGGCATTTCATATAAGAATCAAAAGAAATTGCAACTCATTCTCAACTCAAGTATAATTCATAAGGATTTGTGATGAAGTGCACAATGAGATGATATGATGCGTCTATCCATCGGTGCTCTCATCATAACATTGATTTGTATGGAAGGTAAGGGATTAAGAGTTTAAATCTTTAATTCATTTATGTTTTCAAATATCAGCTTTCAATTCATGTTTTTCACTGAATATTTAAATTTAATTAATTTCTGAAACTTTTTTTTGACTCTCTTTTAGTCATTAAAATATAATTTAAGTATTTTTTGTTTTGTTTTCTTATCTTTAGTTTCATTTTATATTTACTTTTAATTAGATTTTCATTAATTCCTGACTTTTTTTCTTTGAATTAATAGTCTTTTAATGAGAAAATATTCAATATATTCAAACGATTTGCAAACTATTGAATATTTTTGAATGTTTCTGAATATTTTTCAGTTTCAGGAAATGTATGTAAATATAGATTTGGAAGTAATATTCAAATATAATGTTTGGTTTTGTCTCTAAAAACAATTTAATTTTATTAATAATTTAGTGATATTTTTGGTACACATAATGCAAATGAGAATTGATTTTTGTCACAAAATAACTTCATTTCGACCAAAACTCTGGTCTCAAATGAAAGACTTATTTGATTACAAAATTACATGGAATATAATAATTAAAAACATAGACAACAGTGACTGAAGTAATAAACAAATCAATAAATTCACAGAAAATATATATAAATAACTACTTTTTCGTATATATTCTTGGCTTCAGTCGAGTGAATATGACTTATGTTGAGTAAAGTGAGGCAAACATTATAAATGATGAGTCAATTGCTTTTTGGTCTCAATATATGTGAAGCAATGAATAGTTTTTAATCAAATGTCAAAATTCTTGAGCAAAGGTGTGACAGAAATTCAAATCAAACAGTAATTGCGGAAAAATATTATTTATTCAACAAACTATCACAAAGAATAGGGTTTTGTAATTATTAATGACTTTTATGTCTCTTATCAATGAATTGGATATAAAATAATAAATATTATTTTAATTATAATAACTTTTATCAAAATTTCTAACAAATAACTCAACAATTATCTCATCTTTTGTAAAATATAATTTATTTTTAGATTATTATTGATAATTCACATAAATTTTAATTGAATTTTCAATTATTCAAGAATAAAATTGTGTTAAACTTTTACATTGATAATTGTATTACAGTAATTAAGTAAAACAATAACCTTTCTTATCTGAAAATATTTATACAAAATAATAGTTTTGTGTAAATAATAGTGGATTTTTTGCTTTTAATTGATTGATTAATGATTTCCTTTTTTGTATTACATTTATTATATCAACAATTTTTTGGCTATTATTTTTCTCATAAGTTTTAGTGATATTTAATAATTAATGGACAAAAAAGCGCTGAAAACTTGACTCAAATAATAGCCATATATCTCATTGAATGAGAAATGTGTCCAAAAGTCTAACAAAATACCGAAATATTGATTATAAATCACTCTTTTTATTGATTTTGTTGTAATTGTGAGGAAAAAGCAGAAGTTTTTTGTGAAGACATTAAGAGATTTAAACCTTTTTTATAATAATTTCTTGTTTTTTATGTCTGAAATGTAATGAAATCGTTGATTAGATTTCATTATCTGATTATCAAAATTGAATTTTTGTTGATATTTAGAAGAATATTCTTATAATTGTATGAAATATTTGAGGCATTTTAGGGTCTATTTGTAGGAAGAGCTGAAACATCTAATTATGACCCTTAAAAGGGAAATGAGTTTTGATATAACTTTTCCGTTTGAGTTAAACTCAAATTATTCAATATTTATTAACACAAACTGATCTGAACTACTGATGTGTGTATGTGTTGTATGATATATACCACTGGCCTTCAGAGAAGAGTACAGTTGTGTTGAATAAATAGTAAAATATTATAATAAGATCTAAAAGTATATTCAATTAGACTTCAGTCAAGTCTAACGAAACCCAAACTCTAATCAAATAAATATTTTCCTCTTTTTTTGATCGATTGTTCTCTCAATTCAGCGAAGAATTCATACTTTCGGCTCATTTTTAATTCATTTTGCATTCAATATATCTCTTCTCATATCCTAAACAGTATTATCTCTCTTAGGAAGTGATGGATAAAAATATTCACACATTTCTCCCTATATTTACATAAATATCAATAGTTTTGGCAAAAGTTTTTGAATAATAATAAATATATAACAAAATATTATTATTATTTTTTTTTGTAAATTTAATTTATCTTTGGGTTTGGGATTGAGATTCAGCTAAATATGCCTCTTAATATCCATAATTGATGAATTGAAGTGCTATACAAATAGTACATCACTTTTCAATAAAGATCACACATTTTCAACCCCCGTCCCACCAACACAAGAAAATGTTTATCTCCGATTCCCTATATTTTGCATTTTATGTAACATTTGAATTATACACTTTTCTAACTACAGTCGAAATGCATCAATAACTACCAGTGCTTATTAAGCACTGATTTGTTTGTGTTATTGTTAAAAATCCACACAAATATGAAACTTAGATAAGATATAAGTGAATGTATTGAATGGCAAAAATCTTTTGCAATCGTAAGAAAGGCTTGAATTTAAAGCCATAATAATAATCGAGATTTGCTTTAAGGCCTAAAACTTTTTATACCATTATATCATTAGCTTTGAAACGAGACAACGGATTGACTTCAAAATAAATCCAAAATAAGTTTATTTAGCACTGAATGGATAGATATGTTTGTGTTTGCGCTAAACCAACAGAAATACTATGTTTCCTATCATTCAGATCTCATTTTATAGTTTTTTTTCAATTCACTTATATTTTTCATTTGCGATCAAAACATATTTGAAGACAAGAATATATGGAGAGATGTTTGGCCTTTTAGTTATCTGAAGCACTAAATCCTTAGAGCTTCAAAACCCTTGATTTCCTGGTGTGGTCTCTGGTTTGGGAAAGTAAACTAACTGTTCAATAGTCTCAATAACCTTAAAGTCTATTCCCAGCCATTCCTCGCCAGTGAGTGATGTCTTGAAGCGGTATTTGCATTCATTGATAAAATCATAGCCAATAGAAAGAGATAACAATTTTATCTATTATTAGATTTAAAACAAAAAACAATTCGTAAACTCAAAGCAAAACATAAAAAGTAATAATAAAAATGAAAAACATTTTTATTGTTCTCAAAGTTTATACACAAATAACTTGAAGTCAAAAAATATAACATCAAATGAAAGCGTATATAAAATACAGACATTTTTAGTGCAATTTTTTAGATTAATTGAAAAGTCAATACAATATTTGGATGACATATAAGTGCTGAAGACATATAGCACTGGCAGTAGCTATGGATCAAATCGTTAGTCCCATCTGTTCTGCACTCATGTATTGCATTTCGATCTTATTATTACTGTTTATAAGAGTTATAAGTATTATATACTACAGAATATTAGCGCAAAAAGTGTTTCACATCTCATAATCATTACATTGGAGTATAATTTCACTTAATTTTTGCTATCATTTCTAGTCATACCAATCCCTGCCCTCTCCTCATCCGCCACTCGATTAATACTTGACTTATAGACAGACTTTTCAGTGGCTTTTTGCCCAAAAATTCAATTCAATACTAAATACTCAACCACTCGTTAGGCCAGACATTTGCTGAAATTATATTTTATTTATTAATGAGAAGTTATGTGTAATTTGTAGACACAGTAGAGGTTTGAGCCTAAAGTAGACTCCGTTTAATAGTTTTGTGTTAATATTAAAACTAATATTTTATTATTCAATCAATATTTGCATCATTTTTAACATTAATTTTCGCGCTTTTGATATGTTTTTGATTGAAATTAAACTTTTTTTCTGAATTATAAAATATGAGAGAAATCTTTGGGGACTTAAAACTCTTTACTATTAATAAAACTTTTAATGACAAAGGGGTTGGGATATAGATTTGCAAATTGAACAATGTCATTATTATAAACAAAAATACAATTCAAGGATTTTTGATGAAAATATTAATTGGATTTTTTCTTACATTCAATTTATTTCTGTAATTGTGAGACAAAAACGCAAAAACTAATTGAAAAATATTATTCAATTAAATGAGTATTTTTGCGGAAAAACAAAACAAAAAACAGTTTTAATTCATTAGAAATAATGATTTCTTTTCAACTGATTGTTAATAAAATTGAAATATTTTTTGCGCAAACATTTATAAAACAATTTTTGGTTTCACTCTGTTTTGTGTAAAAAACAAATTAATGACTTATCAAAAGCCTTATTAACATAATTGTTGTATATATTTATAAAAGTAATACTATTTTTGATAATTTATTAATACATTTAGATTTACGTCTGATTTATGGTTATTATTGTTTGAATAAATTATTTCAAACAAAATAATTGCAAAATGTATTGACTTTTGTATTCAGACGTCAGAGAGAAGTCTAAACAATATTTTTGAAATTGAATTTTTTCCTTTCATTTCCTCTAAAAGTAAACTGAAATTCAATTTTAAGTAACAAAACATTTAATAAATTAATATACAGTAGAGCACACCAGTGCACCGTTGCTGTCTAACAGTGCACTCAATCCTTTTGATTTATTTGTTTGTGTTATACAAAAGGAGAAAAAAATGATTTTATTTTACAAATGCATTGAATTTTTTTTCTCTTTCTCTACACTTCTCTAACATTTCTATCCCTTTTGAAAGTATAGTCAAAGTATAGTCAAAATATAAAAACATATAAGACTTGAGGTATTTGTGTAGAAGTCGTATAAACTCTTAAACCATTTCAATACAAATACAACATTAGTTGAGATCTATTGACCAAATCTCTGCGAAAATGTCTAACATTGCTAACATTTCCTTAAACTTGTATTCACTTAAAAAATACTTCTCTTTTACTTATTCTCTCCTTTTCTTTACGTAACAGTAGTTTAGTTGATATAAAAACACTTTTGTATTACATTATTCTCATCTACTGTTCCCTCTGTTCCCCTCATTACAGGTCTTTTATATACTTGTTGTGTAAAAATACTTCGGCACTCAATCCCCCGAATGGTTGACGCGAGTAATACAAGTGAACTGATCCTCGACTGTGAATATGTTTACGACGCCAACGATCTGATGCTTGTCGTCAAGTGGTTTCACAACAACTCTCCCGAACCCATCTACCAGTGGATACCCGACCGGGGAGTCAGATATGTGGGCCAACTATTGAAACAGCGGTTTGATATGAACTATTCAGTCAATCCAAATGACATTTACTCTAAATTCAGAGCACTTAAGCTCACAAATAACATAACAGTTGACCTAAACGGCAATTTTTCATGTGTGGTCACATCCCTGGCCGGCCAGGACGGAAGACAGGGCCAAATGGTTGTTTATGGCGAGTATAGGCATTAGTTTAGCCCTAATTGTCTCATAAATAAAATTCCCGACGGATTTCATATCGACTTCAATGACATATAATAATACTCTTTAGAAATATATTTATCTTTTTTTCGCTATTATTTTCTAAATATACTGGATATCACATAAAACAGGGGAATAACCAGTTAGATGTGTCAGGGTGTCTGCAATAACTACACTTTTTTGTTACATAAAGATTTAAATCAAATATTTTATTAGAAAAATATCAATAAAACAAACATTTACTCAAAATTGTAAACAATATTCCGGAAAATGTTGAAACAGAGATAACCCCATATATACCCCTGGCTATTGACAAATGCAATGAAAGAGTTTTTTAAATAGCATTTCTGATTTAAAATAATGCCTTATTTCTAGCCTTTTAAGACATATAACAGTTTCCTCAAGGAATTAATTATTTTATTTTTTTATATAAATTTTATGTTATTTTTCTTAATATTTATTTATTTTTCTCTCAAAAGGAAAAACTTTTTCTTTTATCTCAAAGAAAAGTCTTTTGTTTTATAAATAGTGAAAAATGATATTCAAACCAATGTTTTCCTATCCTTTGCTAACATTTATATAATCTTATATAAAGAGGAAAACATAAGAAATAAATATATAATACAAAACATTTTGATATAAATATAATTTCAATTCAATCGATTGAGCCTGCACAGTTAGTGCATAGTTTATTGCACAGAGTATATTCAGATATCAGATAACTAGAAATCTTTGTTTTCATTTCTGATTGTATTTGTCTTTCACTACAAAAACCCCTTACTTTTAGCCGGAATCGTCTCATTGAATGAAATTCAAGAATAAATTTTGTATTTTTTGCTTCACTTTCGCCAAGAATTTTGAATTTGATTTTTATATTCAAATCATATTCAGAAAGAGAGCAAAAGTTTTTTTCCATATATTTATAGCGGAATTGAAATAAAAATCAATTTAAATATTTCTATATATTTTTTCTCTGACATACAGTTCCGCCGCAAACATTTGATTTCAATTATACGGAACTTCCCAGAGGTGTCAGTGAATTGGAATGTAACGCCAAAGGTGTATACCCCAGGCCTTTATTGACACTATCAGAGCAGACGACAAACAGCACTAATTTTCATGTATTTCCAAAAGTAAACGTAACGACTGAACAAAATAGTGGTAAATATATATCAATAAACACTTTGCAAACACTTTCAGCTATTTTTAAAAATATATTTGATTTTCATATCACTGTTTGACTCAATGAAAACAATTGTCTATTTTCTGATTCAATGTTTATTTAGATACACAATATTTCGATACACGGCTGAGACATACGCCCAACCATTCCTCAAACACCGGCACTATATTTGAGTGCAAACTAGAAATACCGCAAACAAATTATATCAGACGAAAGCGAATCAAAATCTTTTTCCCTTCGAGTGAGTCAACATTTTTCACTACTTTCTCAACTATTTTCACTCAATTCTATGCCATAAAGAGCTTCGGTCGGCAAAAATCAAATTAGAGCCTCAGTAGGGCCGGTGCTCTAACTTCTTATACCTTGTCATATACAGACCATAAGCAGTATTTATACTTGTTTTGGCTTTTATGATGATTTCAAACATTTTCTCTCATATTATGCATATATTTATTGATATTTTTTATTGCAATAAAAATGTGTTGAAATATGTTTTGCACTCAAAATAAGTAAAGCTTTTTTCATATTTCGCTTTTAAATAAATGGATGAAAAGGGAAAATGTTTTTTATGCACTGTTTTTAACATATTATTAGGTTTTTCTGCAAATTATTCACATTTTTCATGAATATTCAAAACAACATTAAATTATTATTCATATCAAAAGGTCTCTCCTTTTTCATCGAGTTTTACGTTTAAAAGTGTAATTATTTTTAATTTAATTTTTGGTATTTTATGTGCAATTAAATTGAGATTAAACTCAAATTTAATGTTTTGTTTTATCGCAAAAACAAAACAGATTTTTATATAAATAGTTTTTTTTGTGCGAAAACAGTAGAAATCGATCAAAATTTCATCAAATTATTTTCAATTAACAATAATTTGTTGTTTCACTCGTTTTCAGTGATAATGAGTGTTATTTTTAGTGCATATTTTAATTACAAACTAATAATTAAAGCTAAAGAGAAAAAACCTTTGATTAAAAAATGTCAAAAAAGACTTCACTTCACGTTTGAAATCGATTTTTGGTTTCAATGTTTTTCATTGAAAACAATTTTTAATACCTTTAATACTTTTGATATTAAAAAATTAGTTTTGCTTTCATTACTGTCGCCTATTTATGCACTCAATCATAAACTTCACAAAGAACGTGAATCAGTAGTAATGTTTCGATATTACTCTTGAATTATCAAAAAAAGCCCAAGATCATTCGATAGGGGTTGCATCAAGGATCACATTGATATAAAATATTTTTGAAAATAGTGACCTGGGGCGTGGCCTCAAGCGTTCAAAGTTATACTCTACGTTATTTTTGTGAGGATATAAAGTGTTAATATAAGGCATTGTGTGGCTCAATGTTTTGATTTATTTCATTGCTTTACAAATCAAATTAAAGTTAATTCATCAATTAAGGTAAGATTTATTGAATTGACGAAAACGATATCATTTATTGAATGAAAAATTTCTTTTATTTCTGTTATTAAAGAAAAGACTTTTGCCTCCGAAGATCTGTCCCGATATTTGAGGCCTTCGGGAGGATTACGTAATAATCACTTAATTGGTTCCATAGATCTCGTAAATTGTGGTAAAATATCAATTCCTCTTCAGTGAGTCTTCGATAAAATACCATTTCAGACAATTATTTATTATTATTTTCTTAATTAATTTTGTTTTTACCCCTTATTATGCA
>JAQGAT010000903.1:0-20817 GCA_034687845.1 Pantelozetes paolii
GTAGCTCTCACTCTTCCACAGCCTGTGCTCTCCCTCCCTCTCCCCTACACTTGGATTGTATGATTGAGTTACTTAACAGACACACACACACACAGTGAGAGCTGAGGTATGAATTGTAAAAATCAGTTTTAATACACAAAACGACTGATTGGGTCTCATATCACACATAAAATCAAAATATTTTTGAATGAATAATGAAGTCTGAGTTTACATAAAATTCATTCAACCGTTCCCTTTGCCTACCAGTGCTCTCAGTCCACACACAGAGTGTTTGATAACAGAAAAAATTGTTTTATTCTGTTTGTGGCCAAAGATATATTGCATTACATCTCTCTATTGTATTATTTGATAAAATTTGTTATAAAAGTTGAGTTTATTTTTCGGCCAAATATAGCACAAGCATAGCATACATGTGTTGTAGCTGTGATCCATCTTCTCGCTGGTAGAGTGAGAGAGGAGAAAGAGTTTTTATCATTTCTTGCGATTCAATGAAATCTCTGTAAAATATTTGTGTAAAAATGCTTTTTATCATAAATTGAATTCAAATTTATTAATGAGTTTTGAATTTTAAATGACTTTCAGTTGAAAAGAAAATCTGAATTTCTTTCAACGGTTTTAATGAAGAAAATAATGATTAATAACATTATGTTATAAATTGATTGTCATTACTATAACAGCATTTAATATAACGAGAACTCACTGTAGAAAAAAATCTCTCAACTATTTAGGTATAGAAAAGAGTCCATAAAATTCTTACACTTGAACTGAAATGCAATACCAGTGCAATAGAGCACAGTATATAACATTTCAGTCCCTGCACAACTAACAACAACAACAAAAATGCTTATTATATAACTAGAGGTGAATTGTATTACACTTAGCGCACAGGTATTAGTGGAAAGAGTATTTTGGTTTCATTTAAGTCAACGGTTGACTACAATAAGAAAATAGCATTCTCTGAGTTCAGGCCACTGAGAGGTAAAGTATAAGAAATTGCTATAAAACAGTGCAAAAACAGATGAACACAAGCACTGGGAGTATAGTAGAGTATAACCTTGGTTAAATAAATTTTGTTAAATATTTTCCTCTACTGTCACAAAAATTTTGTTAAATTTATTCCACTTCGAGTGTTTGTAATAATAAAGTTTAGTTAAATCACTGCATGACTGCAAACTCACCGTTAATATAATGTGAATACACTTTTTTCTCTGCCTCCCATTCCTCTCTCACTCTTTCCCTTTCCATCCCATCTCTCCCTCACTATTGCTGTGTACGAAAAGCCTAAGTCAGTGCCTAAAATAAAAGGCAAAAACTAAAACTAAACCTAATGTGTAGTCGTGTGAAACAGTTTTATAGATTTTTATACATTGGCTCACAATTACTTCAGTACTACTTATCTCTTATATAATTCTGAGTGTAATATATATTTCTTCTGTACTTATGTTTCAAAGGCAAACAAAAAATGCTTTTTAATATTACAGACGTTTTTTTCAGGTGTTGTAGTGTTTGAAAAATATTTTTCTATTATTTCAATGATTTTTTTTACTTTCTCTGCACTCACTTTTCATACCCTTATCTCTGGGTTTACTTTAACTAAGCTATAATTTAAGGGTGAAAAAAATTAATGAGACTTTTCTGTCTGATAAGTCTTTGAATTATTAGTTTTTGTGTTCAATGAATAAATTTCGCTGAAAATCTTTAATAATATATATTTTATGAAATATTTTTAATAAAACTCTATATTATTGTCTGAAAAAATATTTTTCTCTTATATTTCACTATTTGTTTGAGAGATTTAAACGTAAATATTTATATTGAGATTATTTTATCATCACTTTTATTATCGTCTGTTTTTTATTTTCAATTTTCACTTTCAAAACCCCCTGTAATCACAAAATATTTGATGAAATAAACAAAATCTTGATTTTTTCCGATGAAATGAGAGGTTTTCTGGAGAATATCAAAAATTAATCTCAAATTAATAGACAATTAAATAATGTTTTTGAGATTTAATACTCAAAGAAAATGATAAATCTTTCTGAGAATTATATTTTAAAAGTAATCTTTAAAATGTGTTTTTTATATATCAATAAAAGTAATACAAAGTTATTAACAAATTTTAAAGAAAAACAAAATATCAGTCATTGGTTTAGATTTCTTCACATAAAAAGCATTTATCAATAAAAAAACGGATGAAATCCTCTGAATGTCCGAAATTTGAAATATAGTTATACTTAATGTTATTCAACAATAATAACAACGAAAATGAGAATTGCATTGAATTTAAAGAAATTGTTTGCAAACTATTCAAAACGATTCAAATGAATGAATGTATGAATGATTCAGATTATTCTCTCTCACAGTGTTTGTACTGTTTGTATAACTCAAAGCTATCTTTCTTTAGAGGCACAGAATATTCTGTACAAAACTCTCTACTATGTGTTTGACTGCTACAAAACACAGACACCATTGCAATCATACTGTATGTCAATGGACTCTAATATGAGAGCGCATACACACACACTCTTATACCACTCTTTTATTATCAGTTTTGTGTCACAACAATGAATATGCCATCGATTATAACCTAAACTATAAATTATTAAATGAAAGCCCAAACCCTCTATATATGAGAAGAGGGGCTGACATAGTATACAATAGTAGACCTTTGTTTTCGGGTGCTCTCAGTAATGGGCACAGAGAAAAAAAATCAGAAAATAAATTATCTAAACGTTAATTACATATCGATTTAAATAAATATAAAAATTGTTTAGAAATTGATACAAAAAATAGTCACAAAAAAACGTTATATTAATTTCAATTAAAGTTTTGTTGAAAACCTCTTTTGATATCAGTTTTCACTTCAATGAGTTTTTAAATAATTATTTCTCTCTTTTATTCCCTGATTTTGAACCACTTTTTTTGAACCCAAATATTTCCCCTTTATTTTCAGTTCACTATTAAAAACTTTATTCATTAATATTTTCGTCGCTTTTTGTGTTGTTTTCAGTGAACTTATCGTTAGTTTTATTATTTTGTGTAAAAAAACTTTTACTCTGAACCAAAATATATTTCATTTTTATAGTTCATAAGCCATTCAATCAGATAAGAGTTTTTTGCTTCAATTTTTTTTACTCATTTCTTGCGATAAGAACACAAAATGAAATGTGCTTTCATGTCATCCCTTTCCTCAATGATTGCCAAAACAATATTAATATATTACTAATAAATACTGATTATTGTTATTAACAGATGGTTACGAGGACTAAAAAAGTATTTGTCGGCGGACTGTCTGCGCCCACAACGCTTGAAGACGTGAAAAATTATTTTCAACAATTTGGCAGGGTGAGTCTCACTTTTAATTAACTTAAATTGGCCCAATTTTATGCGACTTAATTGAAGCTGGTAATAAAATTAGCTATTGATTTCCTGGCTCAAATTGTATTGAGTTAAAATGCTGTCACACCGGGAAGTAAGGGGTATGAGGTGTGTGTAAATATACAGAGTACAGTTTACAATATCTTGATTACAATTCAATGCATGATAACAGGGGAAAACCTTACTTGGTTATCTTTGACTATCAGTTTAATTTTACTGGAATAATGTTTTCACCCTATTTAACCAAAGTCAACTCATAATTGCATAAGTTGTTGATTTTTAATCATGAACATTTCCTAAAATACTAATATTAATATCTCATATCAAACGTGTTTTCGTAGATTCAAGGTTTATCTCTGATTTCCTATATAAACATACTGTATATGTCTCACCCTTTGCATAATTTCCCCCCTGTTTTGAATGTTTTCTGAATATTTAATGCCTTTTTGGTGCAAAACCTTCTGATTTGTGAACAAATATTATGCAAATACTTGTAATCTTCAGACAATATATTAAAATCAGATCAGAGTTTTGGCGCAAATATTATATTATTTCATATTTTTCGTACAAATTATTAAATAATTGCTTTCATAACACAAATGTGTTTGCAATTAAGGCAAAGGATAGGCCTTTTTGGCTGAAAAATTGATTTTTAATAACAAAATTAATTTATTCAGGGCTTTAATGAGTGTTTTTCAAATTCAAACAATAATTTATATTTTGATAAATATTATCAAAACTTTTTTATTCGTGAATACATTAAATGTTTTTAATACTAATCCATTGAATTCAAATCGCTTTTTGATTGCTTTCAAAAACTTTAATTGCGATCAAAGTATTGATAGTTTTTAACAACAATTGTGTCCAAAGTTCACTCAAATATTAATTACAAAAATGTGTTTATTAGTGGCAAAAACATCAAAAATAATTGTTTTCAATCTCTCAATCAATACAATGAAAACTGTGAAAACATTTCTCATTAATAGAAATATTGTTTGACATTAAATGCTAATTATTTCCCGCATCTCATATAAAAATAACATTTAAAGGTGAAGGGGTAATTAGTTTTGAATATTGCATAACTAATACAATATTTATATATCACTGTTAAATGTTGTGTAATATTTATATCACTTTATGTAATGAAATATGTTTTTGCTTAAGCATTGCATTAAGTGTTTGGCAAAAAATGTCTCAACACTTCACTGATAATTGTATTAATTATTACTTTTAATGATTTATTTTCAATGATTTTAATCAAATCTTCAATTTATTGGTTATGTACTAAAATATTCAACCAAGGTTATAAGGGGACAGTTGATTGAACAGGTCATACACGTGTGTCGGATGCTGTCAATAATTAATAAATTAATTTATTGTTTAGTAATTTCAAATCAAATTTACATATAATTCATACACTTTTCGCTAAATTTATTGTTATCTGAGTTTAATTTCTTATCATTCACTCTAATCTATAGCACAGGTATTCAAGCAACTAATCTTATATCTACTTCTGTAAGCATTTAAAACCACTTTTAATAGGAAATCGTCAATAAATTTGATTTAATTCTCAATAAACTAAAGGTTTTATATTTTAAAAGTGTACAAGTTCATATGTTAGCGAATAAGAGGAAAGGTATTATTTTTATTCCCCATTGATTACAATAATTCAATGTTTTATGGTTTGAATGTTAAATAATTCAGACTTTAATGCATTTGTAAAATCAATAAAAAGTTGTCTTTAAGGCCAGAAATGCCGGAATTATGTCTCAGAATATTCTTCTCTTATATCTAAACATAAATAAATAAAATAATTTCCAAAAAAACTTATTAAACATTTGAATAGTATTTTAAAAAATGAAAATCATTTGCAATAAACTCAAAGATTTATACAATAGTTTGCCAAAAAATATTGTAATGTTTTTCTCATATATAAAATGTATTTTAAATATTGATTTACATTCTTCTGACAAACATTTACATAAAACAGAAATAAATATTTATTCAAAACTATTATTGTTTTCAATGAATGAAATAAAGAGAAGAAGAAAAAAATTAATATCTTTTTAAATTTAAGCAAACGTTTGAATGATTGAAATTTATTGACACTAATATCAAAGTCAAAGAAGAAAAATAAAACAACCTTTTCCTCTTCAAAAATGATTGCTAACATAAGGCCGGGGAGTGAATACATTACAAAATAATTAATTTATTTGATTGATTGAAAACAATATTTTATGCAATAAATAATATTTTCATTTCTAATGTCTATCCTATCGTTGAGTGCATTCATTCATACGATTCTCTATACATATTAATTGACAAAATATTTTTCATTTTATTCAATGATTTCCTGAATTCTCTCTCCCATTGAATGACAGAGAGAAACAAAAACACTCTTCAATAATATGTGAATGAATTGAAGCTAAAGTTTGAGCTTTTTTTGTTGTTTCAGTGCTGACTATCAGTTAAATTGTATGTAATATTCATTGTGTGAATGAATTGAATTGAATATTAGACTGAAATTATTTGTGCCATCAATTAGTAATTCAGTATAAATGGGGAGAAACTGTTCTGGATTTATGTTTTTTATGTTATTAATGTAACCATGGACATCTATCAGACATGATGTCCGTCCGCTCTGTCGTGCATTCAGTGAGTCGCCAGAAAAATAAGAGAATAATATCCACCCATTTAGGGCTGATATGTAATATGTCCAAGTTGATATTAATGATAATTGATTTCCACTGTGTGCTCACTATCTTGTTCAATTCAATTAGTATATGAAAGGTTATTATCCTATTATTGTTTAATCTCTTTTAGTTTTAAGCGAAGGTATGAAAGTTTATTGAAATTGTTGAGCACTGATAGCAAGTGCTGTAACCCCTGGTTGTGGCCACAAATTGTATGCTTGGATTGGATCCGCAAAAAATAATAATAATAGAGAATAACATTAGTTTAGTATTGAATATACGACACAATGATTCAAAACATGTCGATATCTATTATATGTTTATTGTATATGTGTTTTGTATCTCAACAGCAAAAGCGTACAAATCATACGACAAACCCAAAGACGAAATACACTTTTTTTTGTCTGTCCTTTCATTTCCTGTATTAATGCTAAACCACAACAAAAAGTGGGAACACTATTACAGTATTCCTCAATACATCTGAGAAACAGCACATTTTGACCAAAACTTAGATTAAAAGCAAAATATATTTATTCATTCATTCAAACGTCTCTCTCTCTCTCTCTCTCTCTCTCTCTCTCCATTGCATTGGAATTCACATTTCAATACAGAATTGTCTTTTGAAATGACAATCAAATTGTTGCAAAACTAACAAAATTTTTATTCACTTTATTGCAGACAATATTAAGAAATTTTATTTACAGACAAACTAATGAACGAAATATTGATTTATATGTGAAAACAAATTATTGAAAAATATTTTAATTTTATTATAAATGAAATGAAATATAAATAAATTCAAAACAAATCAAGTAATTGGTCTTAAATTGAATAAAAACAAGTAAATCAATACTTTTATACCCCTTATGTTTGAGACAATAATAACATGCATTAACCCTTTGAACCCATTATGACTGCAATTAATGGTTGATCTGTATTTAAAGGGGAGCAAAATGAGCAATGTAAGATTGGCAATAAATTTACTTGAAATGAAAGAGGAAATGAAGACTTTGTCTGAAAAATAGATTATCTTTCGATTAGTCTTTGGTTTACTTTCAATAGACTTTCGATTAAATCTTCAATTAGTTTGCGATGACTTCAACACAAAATTGTTTTTCTCATTACTTTCTGGTCTTTTGTTTATTAGTTTGACTTTAAAATTCAATTATGAGATGAGTTTAATGCAAATTATTTGCAAACAATTTGTTTAATCAATCAATAAATCAATTATGAAATCAATTAAAAACTAATAAAAAGATGATTTCTTATAGTTTTTGATTAATAATAACTTTTTCATTGGTCTTAACCTATTATTACAATTTCGTACAACAGATGAACACAACTTTGATTTAATAGTGTTTTTGTGTTAATGAAAAAATTATTGGTTTTTTCTTACATTTATTTCTTATAGTATTTATTGATTGTAACAAACATTTGATTCAATATTTCTTATTTATAACGATTTTAATCATAAGTTTCGCACGAAATCTCTCTTTCATTTCAATACAGACATCAGTTTTGAGACAATCTTTTTATTATCTCTTTTCATGTCTTTAATCGATATATTCTTCTGAAGTACTTCTTTGAGTTAATTAACAAAAAGTGAAAACAAGTTTTTTTTGTGAATAAATTATTACATATTTTGAGATGTATTTCAAAAATTCAATTAATTTTTGTTTTTGATGCAATCAATTCATAAATATTTATTCAATGTTTCGTAAAGTATTAAAAAAAATAAATTATAATTTAAATTAATTTTTTTAAACCTTAGGATTGAATGCAAATAAAAATAAATTAAATCTCAAAAACTATTTTTAATGAAATAATTTTCACACCTTTTGTGAGCATTGAATCACAAATTGAAATATAATTTGACAAAAAATCTTAACATTTCTTCACATTTATTGTACAAAATATAAGAAAAAGATTCAAACAATGATTACTTTTGTTCTGAATTTTAGGTCTAAAACTGAAATAAAACTATTTATCGCTGTTTTGTTTGATATATTTCAAAATCAATGCTAAAGAAAAGATAGATATTTTTATTTTTGTCATAAATTTGGAAATAAATAAAAAACAGGGATTTTGTTGTCTAAATCCTATTTGTCTTTATTTCTATCCAAAATAAGGGGCAAAGCTGTCAAACCTTTGACTTGAGCTCTTGTGTCCGTTATAACGAAAGCGCAAACATTTTAATCGTGTATTGATTTTTACAACTTCTCTCTAATGTTAAGCAAAATGTAATTAAAACTAATTTTTAGTTCAAATTTTTCACTTCACTTATGATCTCTCAATCAATTGAATTCAAATGTGATGTGTATTTCATATAATTTTGATTAGTTTTCAAGTCTTAAGTGTTTTTTTAGTTTTGCTTTCAATGTATCCTCAAATCAATGACAATCAGCGAAGAAAAGCTGAAAATAAAACACATTTATATTCAAACACATGAAGACATTGATCACAAATTGTTGGCATTTTTTGAATACTTATTATCAAAAATATCGACAAATATTATGACTTTAGAGATGAGAAGATCTTTCTTTATATTCAGTACATTTCACGTATTTTCAAACATTGAGCCCAAAAATAGCAAAATCCTAGCATTGAATGAATTGATTGAATAAAAACAGAAAATTTTGAGAAAAAATTGATTACTTGTTGTGAAAAGAAAAGTAGATTTAGTTTAGACTGAGTTCTTGTGTATAATCTCTGTTTCAGTTATTTTGAAATTCAATACTATTTGTGTTGGAATTTAAAATATTTTCAATTATTTCATGGAAAATAGATTTATTGCCAAAAAGGGGGTCAACTCTTCTCACTTTAAGGGGGATTTCAAGAAATTTTGTTTACTTTGTCAAAAATAATAGAGATTTGCAGACAATTACAGTTTGATTTGATTTGGGGATCAGAATCTCAATTATCAATCAATTCAATCGTGTGAAGCATTTCACACAAAAGTTATCATGTTCAAATGATTCATATTTATTAAACCTATATTGATTGAAATTTATATCTTAAAATAAAGCAAGATAAAAATTGCAAATAATCTCTGTATAAATAAATATTTGACCCCTGATTAGGGGATATTTTACAATAATAAATGAGAATAAGATTAGAGAACCAGAATTGAGACAAAAGGCGCCACTCTTTGACACAAATGTCAATCACTTTATGTAAATAAACACAAAAACCCACAAAAAGGGTGTCATTTGTGGACAACTTGTGCTTCACTTCACTCTTATCTCAATCTTATTGTTATTGCAATCAATTAATGGCCGAAATGTCCGCAACCTCTTCAGCGTCTGCCGTGTCTTCAGAGCAATGGTTTGTCCGACAAATGAAATGAAGGTTTAATTGATTTTATTGTTTATCAAAGGCTAAGAGATTACGACTCTATGGATGAAAATGCAAATGAATTGATGGTTAAAATCAATCAAAGAAATCAATTCCCGAAGAATTCAATCGCTTTCTCACGAGTAATGTCTTTGTTTTGCCATTGATTTCAATTATATATCAATTGATCCCATCTTTAGAGTGATATTCAAACACAACAACTAATGAAGAGTTTTAATCACAGATTATCACAACTACAGCAACAACTGATCAAAAGCTCAAAATCTAGTCATTTGTATGTCTTATGTCTTGTTTGACGTGAAATCTAAATGTGTTTTGTCTTCAGAACCCAAAGAGAGGCCGAAAGGCGTCAAAGACTTGTTGATAATCTTAACTATCGGTACAAACAAATGGAAATATCGGCGGAAAACCCCGACTCTGACCGCAGGTATCAATCAATTGATACTTTCTTTACCTCCTCTTCAGTCCAATCACTCATTTGATGTGTTTTTGTCTTATATTTCAATAATTGATTCAATAATTAGTGAAATAAATGTATATTTAATGACCAGAACTGCTCTTTTGGGAAATCAAACGCAACTCATGTACGGAACAAATGGCGACTACGGCTACAGTGATGTGGAAACCGGTGATACCAACGGTGCCCGTAATTTGGCGGCAGAGGAGATGAGACAACAGAAACAACTGCTTATCAGAGGTAAACAGTAATTGCTTTTAAATACACAATAATTGAATCAAATGTTGATTTGAATTACGATTTGCTTTCATTTGGACTCAAATTATAGTTCAATGAAATCATAAATAATTGAATGTTTGATAACATTTTGTCTTTTAATTGATTTCTTATCTCTTTTTTCTCATAATTACTGTTTTGTCTTCAGAACAAGACAAAGGTCTGGAGTCGTTGTCTGAGATAATTGGTCGCCAGAAATACATGGCTCAGGGAATCAGCTCTGAGTTAGAGCTACACAACGGTATGGGATATAAAACTCTTGTATTTGTTTTCTTCGCTTTCTTTTGTCGATTAGTTTTATTGCAAACAAAGACTGATTTGACATTAATTTGTTGTCTTTGTCTTAAGAAATAATTGATGACATCGGAGACGTTATGGTACAGACCAACGATCGGCTCGTTAGGAACACCCGGAATGTTGCAAAAGTGGGCCGAAAGGCAAGCACTTGTGGTTTGTATTTATGTTTGAATTTTAGTTTAATTTTCATTAAGTTTTTGATTAATTACTTCATTAATGAATGATTACTTGTTTTACAGGTCTATGGGTTGTAATTGTGTTATTAATGATTGCGATTTTGACCGTTTCCTTCATTTAAACCCTGTTTTGTATTTCATTGATAAAAATATTTATAAATTTTTAATAATATTTTGTAAAATATTTTTCAAAATAACCCTTAATTTGGTAACAAATGAATGACTCATTGTTTTTGATGACAACTAAGGGTTGAAAACAATTTTATATTTTAATTAATTAAATCAATTGTGATATTAGTGTTGAGTATTGGTTAACAAAAACACTAAAAAAACCAATTTTTAGCAAAATTTGAATTTATTTTTTAAATTCAGAGATATTTTTAAAAATCAATTAATAATTCATTAATTTTTTGAAAATAAATTGAAAAACAAATCATAAAAATGAAAATTCATTTCCATTTCAATCGATGTCTTATTTTATATAAGTTTTCGTTTCAATGAACTCTTATTTCATTAATATTTTTATACATTAATAGGCATTAAAAGGGATTAAAAGGGATTAAAGTATTAGACGTTTTTCTAATCAAATATTTTACTTCTCTTTTCTGTATTGAGAATAAGCTTTTGCTTTTCTCTACGTTGTCTACCTTTCCAGTGCTTTATATACCTTTCCAAAACATCAAACTATTATTGTTTTAATATAATTTGCATTTATTTGCTTCAAATGCACAAAAAACCAATTGAGAGTACAGTTGAGTGCATAATAATCGACCTGTGCTAATGCGTGTTTATAATTCACCTTTTCCATACATTATTCCAGCGGCACATCATCTTGATGTTAAAAAAAATAAGAGCTATAGTAGCACATGGGTAATAGCATGGCTATAATCCCATCATAAGAGCATTCGTAACCCATATTATAAAATATTCAGGTGATTAAATGAACAAGATTATTTGGTCTAACATTTTCTTTCTCTTTAATGGGTTTATACTGTAACATAACTTAATCTATTGTTCAAGGAAACAACCAAGGTAATGAGCAAAGTAATGAGGTTTCACATAATCTTTATATAATTTTATTTAATTTATGTTAAAATAGGAGAAAAATTTAGATATTTGTTATTCAGGGTAAAAGTCTAACGATATTTAGAGTTTGCAAAGAGTTATGTCGTGTTAAAAGTGATTGAAGTAATTGTGAGTCAATTGTAATATATTTTTACAACAATTGAAACAATTTTAACAAAACTTTTATACGAAAATATTTGGTATAAATATTTATCACATATTTGTTGACTCATTAATAAAATAACAATTGAAATGGTTTTCAGGTTTTGATTTGCATTAATATAATAATAATATCATTGTTCAGGCGTTCCGTCGATTCTGTGCTTAGCATTAATCGTTGAGGAAAGGGAGGCACAGATAGACTCATAGATGGTTAGAGAAACAGATGTATAGCGTAATGAAAATTGGATTCAATGTCCAAATATACCTGAATCTAATGAAAAGACTCCCTTTTGATGAGAAATGGCAGAGTCGTCGAGTGCACGGCGTCGACAGTTAAGCACCTGATAGTTGACATTCAAATCGATAATTCGTTTCACTCTTATTAGCAGTTAGTCTGCAGAGGAGAAGGGAAGGGAAGGGAAGAGGACCACAAACTACTCTATAATAATAATGTGAATCAAATGAAAGACAAAATTATAACAAATCAACACTTAATTCAAATTCAATGAAAGAATGAATGCGTTATTCAATTCAATGATTGATTAGTTTAGAGAAAGACATAAAAACTTAGTCAAAAGATATGCAAAAAAAAACACAAAAATCACTTTTTTTGGGAATTTATTTCACAATCAGTTTTTGATGCCATTATTTACACGAAAACCAAAAATGAAAACAAAAACTTTTGATTGCATTTAAGAAAATTGAATGCATTTTATAATTATTTACAGATTTTGTAATTTTATCACAAAAACTATTTATATATTTATAAATCTTCTCCAAAATTGATTGCTATTCCTCTAAATAAATGTATTGCATAGAGAATAACATAATCGGCGCCAATAGGTATGTAAGGTATGTAAGGCCACAATATTTAGCTGTAAATCACAATCAAAGCCAATCATTAAGTGTTGTTATAATTATTTATCAGTTAATTATTGGTCATTTCATACCGTTTTCTGCTGTGCTATGAATGCCTACATTTGCTGCCTGGGCTTCAATGCCCTCCTGAGCCACAGTTCTGATTATGATATGCTCCTGAAAGTCGGCAATAGTGCGGCGAAACAGTGCCACACACCTGAGCTTGAGCTCCTGCATCTGGAAATGATATTGCTCCATTGTCATCCTTAGTCCCAAAACCAAATGTCCCGTCTCTTCGCTATTGTATCGAATCAATAGACTTGAGTTCGCCTTAAGATTGAAAGCAATTTTATTTTAATTTGAGTTTTGAGTAAATATTTAATAAAATTATAATTATTTGTTGTTTTTGTTTCAGTGATTGAGTTATTGTTTGCCTTATTATAAGCCTCTGGACGACAATTAAGTGCTAACAACGAAGTAAAGACTACTTTACCTCAAATTCATTAACAAACCATTTGAGTTGAGCGTCATGTGCAGCACTGGTACAGTTCACGTTCAGCTCATCGTTTACATTGTATTTTTGTTTTACACCTTTAATTAGTGGCGTTTCTCTGCTCCCCGACTGTTGTAAAGACCAATCTATACAATGAAATGCAATAATCATTAGATTTTATGCATTTATTTCAATAATATTTAAAGTGATTACACTTTATATGCATATTATATGTTATGTTTTGCTAAATATGTTCACAACTCTTGTAATCAGAAAATATTTGCATATAAACAGCAAAACAATTGACTAATTGTGTCAAAAATTGCATTTAATTGAATCAAACATTAAAATAGATTTGAATTACAATAAAAAACAATTTTATGTTTTCATTCAAAACTTTCTCTTAGTTTTCATTTGAATAAAAAGTTATTTCAAATAATGACTAAAAAATAATATATTTTTTCATCTAATCTGAAGAAATAATTGAAATAAAAATATTATCAAATAATATCTAAAATTTTAATATCTTTTTAATCTTATTATAAATTAAATTATTGTTTTATATTTTCTAAACAGAAAATAACATAAAACTGACATTTATTTCACATAATTATAGGATTTTTATCTTAATTTTAATAAAATATTTTTCATTTCATTTATTATATCATATTTATTAAACTTCAGTGCCTTTGCATAAGTTTTCCAATAGTTTTTGAAACTATAGTTGAGTGAAAGGGGTTGGATGTTATTGTACATAAAGTGCCCCTTTTGAGTGTATGTAACATAGATTTTGTGCAAAAAGGGGTGATTTATAGTTTGTTTTCGTTGTTTCATCAAATCTTTCATCAAATTAGGGATAAAAGCAATCCTAAACCCCATCTGAAGTCAAAGCAATTAACGCTTAATTTAGATGAGAATTATTTGATTCAATCCCTAAGTCTCACAACTAAGGGGTAATTCATTGAAATTTAATAAGTGCTTCAAATTGAATGAAAAATTCATTTTAAAGCTAATTATCAAAACATTAACACATTTTTCACAAAATTCTCAATTAATTTAATATTTATATAGTGTTTCATAAATAATTAAAATACTCGTCAATAATTGTGATAACATTTGTAATACCCCTTAAACTTCAAAACAAAAATTCCATTTAATGTTTAAATTGAAATAAAGTTTTCAAAACAACAAATTTGTAACAAAATTATGAGTTTGTGGAGAAAAACGCTGTTAAGTGCAGAGAAAGGGTGCAAACCTTTACCTTTATTTGAAGAGTTGGGAACAATATTTGTCTTGTTTTTAGTGCTTCCACTGATCACATACTCCACGGCCTCAAACTCATATATGAGGGTAAGGGTTGCAGTGCAGCGCAACTTCAAGATACCCCTATGAAAGTAGTTAGGGGTCGCCCGGAAGACCAGACCTAATTTGGTGCTCTGGAGACCCTCACCATTTGTTTTCGGCGGATAAGTGATTAACTGATCTTCTGATGCCTAAAATAGAGTGCAATATAACAGACGTTTTGATATATTGAACAGAAATTGATGTAAAAAAGAGTTTTATTGTGTGTTTTGGCAAAAACTAACTTAAAAACTATTGTGAACTCTAAGTGCAAACTCTAGTGTCTGTCCCGAGAGATCCAAAGTTGAAAAAAGAGCACAAACTCTGGCTTTTGTAAGAAAATAACAAAAATTTAGTGAAAAATTCACATAAAAACGGATAAAAACTCTCTTAAATTGGATTTGATTTAAAAAATAGTAAAGATTTTTGTTTGTATTGTCTGTCTCTCAGTGGATGTGATGTTAGGACTGGATGTGAGGATAAATGACTTTTGATTAATGGCTAAGAAAATAGTGTATTGTCTCACAAATGCCTTATGCCTTACCGTATTGTCATTGATATACCAGGATAGGTCGGGTAGAGGTCTTCCATCGCCTGACTTACAGCTCAGATTAATCTTATCGTTAACATTGTATTGAAGTTCTTTGCCTTCAATTTTCAAGTTTTCTTGCGGTAAAGCTTTGGTGCGATTAAAGACAAAAAGTTTAGACAAAATCAGACCAAATATACTGTTCATCAAAATTAGTGCTCAAATATTGCTCTGAAACAGTTTGTGACAGTTATGGCCAGCACTGGTATTAGTCATTGTTTGCATTGAGATAATGACTGCCACATGCAGTGAATGAGATTTACACTGAAATCTCCATCAAATTAGTTGTAATTTTGCAAAGGTTTGGGTCATTTTCACTATTAAACTATGCACAGGCAGTAAACAGTGACCGACCCTTTCCTCCATTAATTAACTGAATATAAAATAAAATGCAGTAAACAATGAAAAACAGTTGTGATAACAGTCGGGCGAAGACCCGAAGACCTGGTCTTTTGCTTTTAGGACCGAATAAAGTGATCATTAATTTCAATATAAGACAACAATTGATGTATTGATGTATTGATAATATAAATGATTGCTTTATAGCTCTCATAGCTTTCATTGTCGGCTCATTGGCTCATATTCTAAGCACTTATAGATAGGCCGTTGGGTATTGAGTGAGAGGACTGAGAGCTCAGGTCTGAGAGAAAGAGAATGCATTCAGAAAATAGTCTTTTTTCTCATTTCCCAAATGACAGACAGCGTATGTATGTCGTAGTCCTACAGACATAAACATCAACACTCAGTGCTTGATATCATTGAAATGAATTATTTATAGCATCGACACAACTATTCTTCATTACTTGGGCTCATATACCTCTATAAACCTAATATAATGGCGGTTGACATGCCCTCTAAGTTAACAATTGCCGGTGCGCTCCAAATGAGACTACAATTCCCATTCTTTATATGCCTTAACCTATGGATACGTTATATCACTTGAACTAAAACGTAAACTCTGTATAAGTATTGACTGTTTGTCTGCAAAATGAGAAGTAAAGGATCGCTTCATAACATCAATGAGTTTGAAAATAACACTTCAATTTGAGACCAGGAAAGTGAACACCGATTGGGGAAAGACATCAATTTATATACAGTTAGCAGACTTTGATTTCTGCCACTCTCTCACCTAATATCCCGGCTCTCATTCTCCCACTCCCTCTCACAGAGAGCCTAATCTATCACTATTTGATTCAAAAGAAAATATATTCCTATCCTTACCGTAAACTTTCATTAGACCTTCACTTCTGATGGTTGAGAAGGACGGACCTGAAAGACAAAGGAATGGTATAAAAGGGAATCAATTTTTATTTCAGTTTCACTTTTTCCTTCTTTATATAACAATTATATCTAAAATGGATATACAATTCACTCTTTTTCTGCTCTAATCAAATGTTTTTCCAATATTTTTATCATTAGATCATTAGTTGTTTCGATGAAAACATTAACCAAAGAAAAAGTGAGTTTAAAAAGCATTGAAATAACGGTTTGTTTTGACAAAAAAAAGTAAAATCAAAATAAAAACTAATAATAAAAATAAGGTTTAATTCTCTCAGTGTTTATCTGAAAGTAAAATCCAAACAATAATAATAAAAGCAAACTATTATTAAACGTTAGGTTCTCTGAACTCAGGACTCAATTACAATAAAGCCATTAAATTGAATCCTAAAAATGTTTCGTCAGTTTAGTCTCAATCGTAACTTATATTTGAGTTCTGTATATATCGATAATCATTAGTGTAAACCAACCCAACGATCCCTACCATTCCTGTAATACAGTTCTGTATCCTTTCTCTCTCCGTTTCTCACAGACAAAGTTTGACTAACAGTGCGATCACAATAATGTTGTATAACATTATATGAAGTAATAATAAATTTGTTGAAAACCTCTCTAATAATGGCAATTAATTTTGTGGTTTTTTTTCGGCTCTAAAGTCGACATCAATTTGATTATATCTGCGCTGACTTTGGCTCTCAAGTCAAACGTATTAATCATTTTTGATTTGCATTTTTTTTATCTCAAAATATTCTTTAGTTTTTGTAGTTTTTGATATTTTTTTTAATACAAAATATCTAATAATTTATTCAAAACTTGTATGAAATCTATGTATAAATTATTTATTGATTTTTCTCTCAAAACGATTTTTGTTTTCAAACATTTTCTTAGAGTTTATGAAAACATTTTTTTCCTTGAATAGTTAATCAAATTACTGCTCAAACATTTGTTAATCTAAATTTAAGCACAGGTAGATTACCTTCAGTGCTGACTTCACAGGCGTACATACCATCCGAATGCTATAAATAATTGAATGAAAATACATTAAATTAATTCAATTAATATTAATTAAAATTATATTAACTTGTTAATCTAAAGAACTGACTAAACACTCACCAAATCAGTGAAGGACAGGTATGCATGCGTTGAATTTGAACGACTCAGCTGTAAATTGAAATCAAATGTAAAAGCTTTTAAATCAATGTTTGCTTTGAAATGAACGTTAAATTAGACATAATTTTATACAAATATTTCATATTAAGAGCTAATCTTAACATTAAATCTTGTCATCAATTAAAGTGAAATATTATATCGTTTTCACCAAAAAATAGAAGTTTTGATTAACTCTTCAGAAAAAAAGAGTAAATATTTGTTATCAGAAAAAAATATTTTTAATTTTATTTACAATAAAAAATCCTTTGAAATGACTTTTGGCCGGAATTTATAGAAATGTTTTCTAAATATAAGTGAAAATACTTTTTTGATATCAATTCATCAGTTCTTTCACATTATATTGATTGAAATGCCAACAAAAGGACAGGTATTTTGCTTTTAATACACATTGAAAATCAATAATATTATGAATTATAGAATGAGTTGAGAGAAAAAAATCAAAGAATTTCTGTTCAAAATTGACATTCAATTTATGAATGAATATATGGTTTGGGAATATATTTTTGATAACATTTAGTACAACAGAGAATCAAAATATTTTCTCAGAGATAAAAAAAAGAGAGAAATATTTGGACAGAGACTGAAATGCCTCCCTTTCCTCCCTTCCCTCCCATCTATCCCTAACCAGTGTGTGTGTGTGTCTGACAAAGGATTGAGAGCTGACGTGAAATATCGTGCGACGAGACTATGACTCTCATCGCACAACCATTTTTATCGTGTGCTCTGATATAAGGCTAATCTGACTTTTAGTCCAACTATTTTTCCTCTCCCTGTGATGGTCGACACACCCAACTGTGCTGTTAGAGAATGTAGTCATTAGGGGTCGATTAGGAGGCATTCAAAGGCATATGAAAATGTCTGCATATAAATAGTACGTACACTCACTGAATATCAGCCCCTTTAGGCTTGAATATGCATTTTATGGTCTCTGAAAATACATTTATTATATTTTGAGCCCAATTATGGTTAAAGTGTATATAGTTTTTGTATGGAGTGTATGGAGTGTATGAAGTGAGGGCTCAATACCCGAATCTTTCACTACTTCACTACAGATTCATATTAATTGCAAAAATATATATTTTTATATCATTTTTAAGGAAAACTAATGTTATATTCAAATAAAGAATATTCTCTTTTCATATATATTAGAAGTTTTGTTATGTTTTCAGAGATAACAACAGATTTATTGTATTTATGTTTTGATTAATTGATTTTTGTCTTCAATATTAAAAACATTATCTCAAAAGGGGAGTAAAGTTAGGCTAAGAGTCCGAAGTTTGGATTAAAGTGAGGGTAAGTTTGAGAATGAAATGTTTAAGAACAGTTAAAAAGTGAAAGGTCTGAAAAAGTGATACTCACGTCAACGTAAGCCCCTTTCAGCTTAAACTTCTGTCCCGGTTTGGGCTCATCCGTTGGTAAATACCGATAAAACTCAACGTAATCTTTATAGTACTTAACAGAGTATAGGTCGTCCCCTTCTAGATCATAGTTACAGTGCAGTACAACCGGCTGTCCTTTGGCTACGGCTGAGGGAACTTCAAAGCGAACTATCCTTAATGTGAGACAAACTGTAAAACAGAGAGAAGTAAACCATTAAAGCATTGATCAAAACCAACGGCTCTTATATTTGTTGAAACAATTTAATTAAGCGCTTAATTGTTTCAATCTATTCATTGTCTTATAAACACATTTATTCATTCATTTATTACATTAGAGCACACAATACCTCCAATACCTACATGTGCTCTCTTTTGCGGCAATACCCGCGAGAATCAATTGTGTGTATGCTTTGAATGAACGCATAGTTATTGATATTGTGTTTCGTTCACAGAGTAATGGTTTGTATATTAGGTATGTCTTCATGTCTTCAAGTCTTATACAATGTATGCATAAAAATATGTTCACAACAACTCTATTGAGTGCTATTTTTGATAACAAAAATATCACAAAAAAATTGTACATATTTTTTGTTTTCATATAAATGATTGGTTAACACAAGGCATGTATTGAAGCACTCATATATCATATGCACCTCCACCTCATCCCCAGCAAAAATCTAATCAAATTGATGTCGCGTGCATTCATAGCACCTCTGCATAACCTAACTAACCAGTGCTCAACTCATTGCAAGCACTGCATCACTGAATTTGCAATACTATTGCAAAGCATATGAAAAATATTGTATTTTTAACACAAAAAATAACATCAATTCATAAATTTATTTAAATTTTTAAGATTTCATTTTGAACTTGAATTATATGAATATTATTCAGGGTTTAACGTTAAGACTCTGATTGACTGAAAGGACACTTCTCAGCATTACTACAGAGATGACCCTCACTATTGAAATTAAGGAGTTTTTCATCGTTGAAAAGACAAACAATTTATTATTTGATTAAAAGTTTCAAAAGTAATGCAAAACTTCAACAAATATTAAACATTTTTAAGAAAACAAATAAAATATTCATTTTTAGAGAAATGTTGTGTTATTTGTGAAGAAAAATCTTATTTTATGTATAAATAGTTAATTTATTTTTTGATTTAAGACTTTTAAGACTAATATTAAAGTAAATTATTAAAGAAAACACTGATTATTATGTTATGAATACTTAAGCTTTGAATTAATGATTCATTAATGAGTCGTTAGTTATAATTACAAATGAAAATAATTATATTAATTAATAAATACTTTCAAAGCATTCAATTGTGAATCAAATGGTTATTACATTAAAAGCTATTAGTAATCAATAAAAATATCAAATGTTTGACATTTGATAACAAAATTAATGAATAAATAAAACATTAATTAATATTAAAACTGATAATCAATTTGAAAGACATATTCAAACACTACAGAAATTTCTGCGATTTTTATGTTTAAATTAGTTTTCTTTCAGAAATCCTTTTATAAATTATTTATTTTTTCTTTCCGACCCTTAACTACAAAAAGACAATAAAAAAGTTTAATTTCGTTTAAATATTTTGATTGTGTTTGTGTTGTGGACTTGTGGTGAACAAAGAGTAGACAATATAAAAGTCATTGAAATGTGAAGTGTTTTGTGAAAAAAGTTATAACAGTTTTAAACATTAAAATAGATGAACGAAATGATTTAACATTTGATGTAATGAGTCCTTCCCTACCAGTGCTCCAGATTATGCTGTATATCCTCAGTTTGACTATCGATAAAGGGGAGAGAGAGAGAGAGAGAGAGAGAGAGAGAGAGAGAGAG